>JAAGNO010015515.1:38231-89482 GCA_033439905.1 Ceryle rudis
ATTTTAAGTATTTTTATTTATTTTTCCTTTTTGCAACATATAGAATTTGGTAGGATACGGGAGAGAGTGAAGAGGGACGGAGGAAGACAGGAACAAAAGAAAACGGAGGATTAAGAAAACAGAGAGAAAACAGAAGGTTCTGCACAACCACAAACAAACTCACAAATTCCAGAAAAGGGAAAATACTGTGGTGGGTTTTTTTGTTTGGTTGGTTTGGTTTTTGTTGTTGTTGCCAAGATACGGGAAAAAAAATACCCCAAAGACTTGAAGTCCGTCACCTCTTCCTCACACCATGTCCCCCTGCTCAGCTGTCCCTCTTCCTCCGTGGGAGGCATGCATTGTCATGGTGGTCGGTAGTTTATTTTAATTGTTTTGTTTTTCTTTTTGTGTTTGTTTTGTTTGTTTGTTTAATATATTTTTTTTGCTGCTGTTGATCATTGTCTTCCCTGGGAACTCTGCCCAGCAGCCCTACCAGGAGCATGTGTACCCCCCCGATGCCACCTCACTGTCCTGTCTGCACGATGCACCTCAGCTCCCTCCTGTGTTGTGGCACCCACAGTGTCCTTCCGTGCTGGGCCGTGGCAATGGCAGGAGCTAAATCGCATGGTTGCTATAGCTGACGTAGGTCTGTTTGGTGGCCAGTGCTGGAAAGAGAGATAAAACCTCACATGTACCATCAATGAAGAACACTCTCCCCTCCTGGCTCCCGTCCTGTCACCCTGATCTGACCATTGTTCCAGGAGATGATGTCAGGGACATGACATGGGGTTTGCTTATGGGTCTGGACAGTGCTGGCACTTAGGATCATACTCTGTGAGGACACTGAGCTGTTGGCAGAGGGGCTGAGCCTCACAGCAGCTCTTTAGGACTCTCTAAAGATGATTCATCCCAAAGAGAGACCCTAGGACGTGACATGAGACACGGGGAATGTGCTCTCAGGCTCCCATTCACTTCATTCAGCAACCCCTTAGAGACAAACCCACAGATGCTCCACATTCCCCAAAGCTCAGCTTGCCCCAGCCCTGCAAGATCCCAGTTTGGGGTCCTAGCTGGTCACCCTACACCTCTGCATGCTGCTCCATGGCAGCTGGGAGCTCAGCAGGGCACTGCCAGTGCCTGCAGCAGGTGGCACAAAGCCTGTCAGCCCATCTGTATCCCTCACTGAGGATCCCTGTGCCCATGCTCAGGTGCTGGAGGAGCAGAGCACATACACAAACCTGGTGTCTCTGTGTGTGCTGAGCCCCATGGTACCTGGGGACCTCATGGTGGGGTCTCCACAGAGCATTATGCCTGGCTGAAGTGATGAGACATGCCAGGGCATTGCAAGTTGCCACTTCCACCTCTCCCTGAGCTGTGGCTGCTGCTAAAAGCAACTGATGTGCTGCAGCCTCTGAGCCCCAAGGCAACAGTGCAGCCCTGGGGGGGAGCAGCAGGAAGGATTTATTACTACCAGGTGTTTTCCCGGCTCCGGGCTGTGCTGCAGCTCCCCTGGGATCAGTCTGCAATCCGTGGTGGCTTTGGAGCCATTGCTCCCTCTAGCCAAGCACATGGACAAGCGCTGGGACACAGAGTGAAGCCCAAGACACCACAAGCAGCACAACATGGTGGCCTCTGCAGAGCCTAGCACCACACAGAAAGTATGGGAAACCCAGCAGCTCTCCCTCTGTCTTGGTGCCTCGCTGACAAATGAACCTTGCAGCAGATTTCAAACTGGTATTCCCAGATAACAACTAGATAGGCCATAAGAAATTAGAGCTGACAGAGCTATTTGTTAGATGCAGTGTTTTCATAGCCAATCTGCCCATTATCAAAGCACTGCAAGTTATTTATTCTGTTGTTTATTTAAGGATACGTGACCTGCCAGTGACAGAGTGAAAATGGCCCCTTGATCCTGTGCTGCCAACCCCCCCACACCTCCTGCCCTCAGCGCTGATGCCATGCCTGGCTCCCCACCTTGGCACATCTCGGGAGCATGCTGCCAGACCCGTTCACACTCATCTCCAATATTCCCAGTGTGAGACAGACTGGAGCTGGAGATGCAGCAGGCAGGAGGCTCAGCTCTCCCTGCTCCTGGCACATACAAGCCTCAGAGCCTCCTGCTCTGAGTCTTGGGGGAGAAGGATTCTTGGCACAGGCAAAAGCATATGGGAATATTTGGGTTCAGGTCCTGGATGAGGTGCTCACTGCATCTGGGCCTTTGAGCCCTGCTGCAAAGAGGGTATTTGTGCCAGCAGAGCCCTGGCCAGGAGCCATGTGTGGCTGGAGGGAAACAAGGTCACATATGCACAGCACCACAGCCTGTGACACTGATGCCATAGGGAGTCTGGCACCGGGTGGCTCCCTAGGACAGGGCTGGCATGCTCCCAGTGGGCTCTTGCCATGGGGAGCCCACAGTTACCTCCCCATCCTTGCAGGGAGAATGCCTTGCGCAGACAAAAGAGGGTGACAAAGAGACCCGCCACCCACTGCCTCACTGGGGCAGGACCACAGACCACACAGGTCTGAGATAGTAGCGGCTGACAAAAGCCACCTCCAGCATGGGCAGTGGCGGGGCAGGGTGTGATGTCTGGCTGTGCAGCTGCCCTTCACAATGCAGACAGGTCGATGAAAGAGTCAGTTATGCAGAGAGACTGTCTATGGAGAGACACTGCATGTGGAGCCACTGCTAGCAAGAGTCATTCCACAGAGTGATGCGGATGCAGAAGTTCTACAGAGATGCCAAGAGACACTGAATGGCTCAGGCTGGAATGACAGCAAGCGTGGGATTACAAAGACAATTATGGCTTTCCATGGAAATGCTGTTTGTTCTCCAGCCCACTGATGCTTGAACCCAGAAACTCTTGCTGGTACATGAGGAACATTTGTATTTCCGCAGGGTTTTCTTCAGATTTAGCCTAAATGGGATTTCCTTTCTCAAAGGACCCCAGAAGCATTGGCTCCAACCATTTCTTCCTCCTGCAAGGCTCTGTTTTTGGAAACCCAAACACAGAACAGCCACTTACCCACTTTGCCAGGGTTTCCTGAGCCCTCAGCCTGTTTTCCCAGGGGAGACTAGTGGCTCTGTCCCTGTGTCAGCCTCAGGTCCAGCCTGGCAGATCAACACCTTTCCCTGTCAGCCACACCAGAACCTTCCTGGGAGCAGTGTGGGCTGACATTAGGATCCTTCTCTGGGTGTTTGAGGAGATTGCCATATGCCCCAGCCAGCATCTCACCCAGCAGCGGCATGAGTATGTCTCCAGCGTTATTTCCCCTGCCACCCACTCAGCAGAGTTTCCCATGGGATAGGGCAAACAGGCCGGTGGAGGGATGGGAGCACCAGGAGTGATCCCAGTCAGAGGGAGGCAGGACATGTCCTGTCCCAGCAATGTGACTGCAGTGATGGCAAATTGCATTTCTTGGGTGGGAATAAATCAAGTAAGGGGGAATTTCCTCTGCCCACAGACAGGAGATGATCCTGTCCCCTCACTGAGAGCCAGGAGTCCCTGCTCCTGTCCTGGCTGGAGAGCAGATAACTGGAGCACATCTTCCTCCTCGGGGTGGCTTTGGGCATGGTGGGGAGCACAGTGGCCCCTGACATCTCTTCCCACACTGCCTTTGCTCCTGAGGCATGGTGGGTTGAGCCATTGGGCAGGAGGAAGCCGAGATGTCCCTTTGCCAAGGAGCAGCACTGACAGTATTGCTTGCACCCATGGAGGACAGAACAGCTAGAGCCCACCAGTGAGCCACCAGTGAGACTTTGAGCTTCCCAGCATCATGTTGGTCCCCAGCAGGACCAGCTCCCCAACCCAGGGGGGAGCCACACTACCTTGTGTTTCCAGATTTTCGCAGAGCTCTGATTTGGCCTCTCCATTGGGGCGGAAACCTCCCTTCTGAGAGAACTTGTTGGACATGGTGGCTGCTGTCACCACTGCCTTGAGGCTCCGCTTGCGCTTGGGGACGTTCTGCTCTGGGTGGAAGAGGATGATGTACACCTTGGGCATGTAGAGCATGCCCAGGGACACTGAGGCACTCAGACTCACTGAGATGGTGAGCGTCGTGGTCTGGATGTACATCTGCAAGACACAAGGGCATAAGCTGAGACCCACCATGGTTCTGTGGGATCGATCCAGAGAGAGTCAGCTGGGAAAGGAGAAAAGAGGGGAATGTGGAAACATCAGGGTTAAATAAATGAAGGAGTGGGGAACTAGGTTTGGAACTGTTGGCAGTTTTGGAACTTAAACATCAGATTTGACTTGCTGCATGGGCCAGGATGCACCCACAGAGGCCTTCAGCTCACTTCTGTTTCCCCACCTGCAAATACAGGGAAGCTGGGCTGATGGCCCTCTCAGTACTCAGACACGCTCCAGCAGCAACCTGCCAGCACGCCAGCTCAAAAACATGGCCAGAGATGGACCCTTTGTGCCATCATTACCCTCCCTCTCTCCTTCCCAGCACTCACAGCACACTCCACCAGCTGCAGGGTAGGAGATCCGATGTTGCAGTGATGGGCACAGCAGGGACACTCAATCCCAGGGCCCAGTCCAGGGCACCCACTGGTCCTCCCTCTCCTTTCAACAGGTAATTCCCATTTCCCAGCTGGCTCCCTGGGCCGTTGTCATGTAAGTCACATATTACACACCAACGTTGCCTTTCTGCAGTCAAAACTAATTTCACGCTCACTGTCCAGGACTAACAGTGACAGATGTTTTGCAAAATGAAAGCCCATTAGTCTGACTGAAGAATAATCCATTTTTCTATGGAAAGCATTTGGCAGGCTCCTCACAAGCTGGGAGCATCTGAAGCAGACAGCAATGGGAAGCAAAGAGAGCCCCTCCCTCCACCCATCCCCACCTCTCATCCACAAGCAACATGGGAGGCTGGGTGGGCAAACCCCTCCATGAGCAACCCCACTCCAACAGCATCCCTGCTCCAACAACATCCCTGCTCCCAGCACCGCTCTCCATTCTCCTCAGCATCCTCTCTTCTATCACGTAGCTCAAACATTGTGCTTCTCTGAGCTGAGCAGGGAGAAGGCTCTGGGTCTTTGCCTTTGCATGCATCTTTTTTTTTTTTTTTTTTTTTTTTTTTTTTCCAGCTGGTCTCAGATGCCAGGGCTATTTTGCAGTGGTTTAGAAGAAGGCTTAAGGCAGTTTCTGAACTTTGTCACCTGGCTCAGTCACAGCATGATATCTGAGGTTTCTTCTGCAGTTGTTTCATGCCTTGGATTTAGTGTCCTGCAAGGTGGAGGAGCCAGGGGAAGCCAGGGGCTGCAGCATCACTAGAAGGCAGGGGGTCCCCACCTCCCCAGCCACACACATTCAACCTGAGGGCTCATTTTCTGGAGTCAATAGAGCAAAAAGTTGACTGAGGACAGTAGCTGAGTGCAGAGGCTCAACATGGCTCCCCGGGGAGAAGGTGCACAGAGGTGGTTCCATCCATTGAGTGAGTGCTGGCAGGAAGCAACAGCTCCTGGCTAGGGCTGTCATTCCACCCCAGGACCTGCTGGTCCCAGCTGTGACCATGCCAAGAGACACTTCACTCCCTTCTGCTTCAGAAAAGAACATACAGGCTCAAAAGCATTTCAACTCAACCCGAAAGGAAAAAAAAGCAATAAAGCTTGCTCTGAGTCAGCTGAAAAGTTTTGTTCATTCCCAGAATAAAACCTCCTGCTGTCCCATGTGCTGGCTTGTTTGTTCCACCTTCCCAGTAAATGCACACAAAGTCAATCTAGGCAGTTTTTGAAAATAAAAATGTCATTTCGTCAAGGAAAGTCAAAACATATCTCAGTGCCAGAATATCTGCTCTTCTTATTTCTTTTTTTTTCCTTTTCTTTTTCTTGCTGCTTTTTTTCTGTTTTCTCTGAAACTCTCCAGACATTGCCACAGGTGTCCTGGATCACAAGAACCAGAGCTGCTGGGAATGAGGGCAGCACTGGGACACCCCAACCCCTGTCCCTGAGGACAGGCACAATTCTGCTCATCAGCAGCATGACCCACCATGGGAACAGCTCAGGCTCCACAGCCCTTCACCTCCTTGCCAGATGGTCCTCAGCAGATGCCTTTCAGAGAAGCCTCACTTTGGGATCCAGTGATATCCATATTTCCTGCCTCCCACTTGTGCCTCAGGACTTGAAGGTGTTACGGCAAAGAGGGAGCAAGCAGCTGAGCTTGAGCTCAGACAAGATGTCTCTGCACACGCTTCCTGCTACATGCCTGGGCTGCACCTCCCAGCACTACTGAGGACTTCCCTCTGCCAAGACCTTGGGTGGCACTTGCTCCAGGTACCCCATGCTCCTTCCCCATCTCTTAACCCTCTGCAGCGCTTTCAGGGTCTCACAGGGCCACCGTGGCTACCTTCACCCTAATGATGAATTTGCCAGGAACAGCCCCGTTTCCTGCAGCCCACGCTGACCTCGGGAGCTTTTGCATCATGCCACAGCAAACACCTCTGCAGCTCAGAGAGAAATATTTCTAGCCTGGGGTCTAAACACAACCACAAAACACTTCACAGTTAACCTCCTGCCATGTCAAAAAAAAGACTATTTCTCACAATTTTGGTTCTATTCTCCTAATTGCTTTCCAACCCAGGACCCCACTTTGCCCCTCCATTAACAGCACTTGAGCTTCATCCAGAGCCCTTTGATGTGTGTGTCAGAGAACTCACAGCTCCCAGTTCAGCAGCACCTGCTGCTTCATGGGTAGGATCAAAGAACACAGCCTGTCTCTGACTCAGGGTGATGATGCCCCATTGAGGGACCGCAGCCACCCAAAATGACTCAGCATGAGTCCCCAAGTCCAGTGCTGTGCTCAGTCTTTGCCCCAGGGCTGGAGGAGCCCATCCTGATATGGGGGAGCAGCCCAGGCTCAAGACACAGCCCTGCACAGATTGTCTTTGTTCCAAAGCAAATCTCTGCCATTAATTGGCAACATCACCCCCCCTAAATCCTTGCCTGGCCCAGCTACAAGAGATTTTGCACTGCCACGTGTTGTCAGGGAAGGGGAAGCCCATTCAACCCTCATCCAGCACTGCTAAACAAACCACTGGACAATACTTCTCATTTCTTCTTCTCTCCTTCTTTTCCCTCGCTGAAAGCAAATGTGATAAACAGAGAACCAGACAATGACACCGCTGTTCAGCTGCTGCCTTATCAGCGCAGGAAATTGTCTCTTTCTTTAGATCCTCTGTTATTGCTATTTCTGTAATCCGCTGGGATCGGCAGGGATAAGAGGTTCTTTTGAGAAAAAGCTTGGGGGACTTGTTATAATAATATGCCACCTCCATGCAAAGTTGTAGGCACGAGGTAAAGCAAAATAAAATAAAAATGGAGATTTTTTTATCCAACTCCTCCAGAACACGAGGCAGCCTTGGCTGCAGGCTCAGATGGAGTCGAGGCAGAGGTGTTGGGCAGCGTTTGGAGACGTGGGTCTGCCCAATGGCATCCTCAGGACTTAAGTGAAACTCCAACCCTGCTCTATGGAGAGAACAAAGGCCTGGGTGATGCTCCTGGCTTTTCTTTTCCCAGGTGTGCTGCCCCTCCATGAAGCCCAGCGGAGCCTCAATCCTGGCAGCCATGGGGTGAAGAAGAGGGGATTCCTCCCTGTAGCAGCTTGGGGATGCTCTGTCAAGCATCCCAGCAGCACCAGCACCACTGCAGAGTGATGCCAATGCCAAGACCCCCAGTTTTCATTCCAAGGGCCTCCTCAGAGCCTGATCCTCTATGCAGGCTGTGTAATGACACCTTTTAGACCTTTTTATCCCAAGACTGCAAACCAGCAACTAAAGCACTGAGGCAGTACTGAACTCCTGATTTCTCTGACTGACTCTTTGAGTGCATCCATCATCCTCCCGCAATAGCCTAGAGATGCACAGAGCTCAGGTGCTGGAACCCCTCTTCTGTGAGAATAGGCTGAGAGAGCTGGGAATGTTCAGCCTGGAGAAGGCTCCTGAGAGACCTTCTTATGGCCTTTCAGTACTTCAAGGCACCTGTCAGAAAGATGGGGTTAGACTTCTGAGCAGGGCCTGTTGCAACAGGACAAGGGGTGATGGGTTTAAACTAAAATAGGGAGATTTAGACCGGAGAGAAGGAAGAGATTTTCTATGCTGAGGGTGGTGAGGCCCTGGCCCAGGTTGCCCAGAGAGGTGGTTGATGCCCCATCCTTGCAACCATTCCAGCTGACGTTGGCCGGGGCTCTGAGCAACCTGCTCTAGTTGCAGACATCCCTGCTTCCTGCAGGAGGGTTGGACAAGAGGAGCTTGAAAGATCCTTTCCAACCCAAAGCACTCTGTGATTCTATGATTTACAGTGGCACGGCTGAGCCAAAACACCACAGACCCCTCCCTGGGATCACTCAGTGAACACCATGGCAGCAGCAGGCTATGAGAAAGAGAGCTATGTCCAAGGGGAGTTGGGAACATCACTTTTTCCGCCTCTAATCAGCTTGTTAGCAGCCTAATAACAGAGAAGCCCTGCACATTACAAGCCCCTGAAGTGAGGCACAGCCTATTGTCGAATCGCTGCTTGACAGCCAGCTTTCGGCAGCCCTAAATTATCCCATGACAAGCTGCAGTGAAGAGGTGAGCAACCTTGCGCATAATCTACGATCATTATCATTTCCATCTTTATTACCCACAGTATGCCGAGCATATTAAGGAGGTTTTAAGGGAGCTTTTGTTTTGCAATAATTTCTTAAAAAACCTGCTTTCTTGTTAGTATCTCCCCTGCCATCTCATCAAAATGGAAATGTTGTAGAAGGCTCCATTTATTTCCTTTAATTCTCCTTCACACTTCCAGCCAGTGAGGGTAGAGGCTTTTTGGTTGAGCCAGGGTCTGATGCTCTGAGCAGAGACAGCTCTGCAGGACACATCTGAAACTCTGGTTTCCGCAGCAGAAGATCTCTCAACAAACCACCCATGGCCCTTTTGCAGTAGGTTTTTCCAAAAGCTGTGGTGTCAGCAGCTCAGCATCATGCAAACATGCTCAGGGGAAATTATCCCACTCAGGATGGGTCCAGAAAGGTAATCCAGGTGGTGGGTCACCCTGGGGATTTCCAGGGAAAAGGAACGCTGAGGTTTATTTGTCACAGGCAGCTTCGAGCTGGCAGGCATGAGCTGTTTGCATTTAACATAAATGCGATTCTTGTTTTGGCTGGCAAGCAAAGAGGATTTGGGTCTCATTCATGAGATTTTTCTTCTTTGTTCTCACTCCCTCTCACTCAAGCACAGAGCTTCATCAGGGCTGGCCTCAGTCCTGTAGGTACTGGCACCAGGACCACCCTCCAGGAGCTGAGGACAGGGAGGAGAACACAGACAGACGGGTTGTTTCACAGCACAAATCCACCCTCTGGGATTATCTGGCCTGGCCTCATCTACCCTGTGTGCAGAGTTGCACTGGGAGTGACAGGGGATGCTCACCCCCAAAGCTGTCAGTGAGACAGAGCTGCTCTGCTCCCCCCGCAGCTGCCACCCTGCCTGCCACAGCCCAGCTGAGCAAAAGCAAACTTGCAAAAGAGTTGCAAAGCACCTCTTCCCACCACAATTCCCAAGCCAGCAGGACCACAGAGAAGGACCTCTCTTTGCTTTGTCAGCCTCTCTCAGCCCCCTTCCTTGCAGCCCACAGAGCCACCAGCCAGACCTCTCCCCTCCTCCCTTACCTTTTCTGCTGATTGCGACGTCCCAAAAAATATAGGGATGAAGGCTAACCACACAATGCAAGTAGTGTACATGGTGAACCCGATGGGTTTGGCTTCATTAAAGGTCTCTGGGACCCCACGGGTCTTAATAGCATACACAGTGCAGGTGACCATGAGAAGCATGCTGTACCCAAGCAAACAGATAAGGGACAGGTCTGAAATGTCACATTTGAGGATGCCCCGGGCAAAGTGGGGGTTTGTAGTCCGCTGGTCCTCGTAGTCAATGACAGAGTGGGACGGGTCCACGATGAACCAGATGCAGACGCCCACGAGCTGCAGCGAGATGAGGCTGAAGGTGATGACCAGCTGGGAAGCGGGGCTGATGAACCTGGGGGCACTCACCGACTTCTTGCCCTGCTCAAAGATGCGGTAGATGCGGTTGGTCTTGGTGAGCAGGGCGGCATAGCTGATGCTCATGCCAAGCCCAAGGAATATGCGTCGCAAGGAGCATGTGCTCAAGTCGGGCTCAGCGATCATGAGGAAGGTGGTGGCGTAGCAGAGGAAGATGCCCGTCAGCAGGACATAGCTCAGCTCCCTCCCCGATGCCTTGACGATGGGCGTATCATTGTAGCGCATGAAGGTGACGACCACAAAGAGAGTGGCAATGATGCCCACAATGGCGATGAAGACGGGAACCACAGCCCAAGGTGAGCTCCACTCCAGCTTGATGATGGGGATGGGGGTGCAGCTGGTGTGGTTCTCGTTGGGCCGCTCATTGAAGTGGCACCGCTTGCAGTGGAACTCGTCCAGCTGGTACTGGTAGCCATCGCAGCGCTCACAGTGCCAGCAGCAGGGAATGCCCTTCACCAGCTTCTTCCTCTCACCCGGCTTGCAGGGAAGGCTGCAGATGGAGCTGGGGAGCTGGGTCCCACCCCCTGGCCACAGCATGTTCTCCACCTGTGGGGCAAGATGGCACCAGCCCCACTGATGCTCACATTGGGGATCTGCTGAGCATCCCTGGGGCAACAGGGGATTCCCTACCTCTGCTCATGGCAGTGTTGTCCAGGTCCAGCAACTCAACCCATCAATACATCCCATGAAGGACCCCAGCCCTACCCAGCATAGGAACATGGAAGCAGTGAAGCCAGAAACACCTTCCCCTCTGTTCTGTCTTCAACTTCCCTTACCAGAGCTGCAGAGCTCTGAGACTGCAGAGCCCTGAGACTGCGGGATACGGTCACACGTGCTGATGGTGGGTCACCATGGCTGAACCACAAGTGTGTACTCAGGAGGAACCCTCTCCCTGACTCCCCACCAAGTTTGGCTGCCTAACTTTGCCTCCATGGGCTCCCTGGCTCCCAGCTTCATTTGCTGCATCTCCTCTATGAGAACAGGCTGAGAGAGTTGGGGTTATTCAGCTTGGAGAAGAGAAGGCTCCAGGGAGACCTTCTTGTGGCCTTTCAGTACTTAAAGGGGGCCTGTCATAAAGCTGGGGAGGGACTTTTTACAAGGGCATGTAGTGATAGGATGAGGGATGATAATTTCAAACTGAGAGCAGATTTAGATTAGATATTAGGGAAAAAGTTCTTCACTCTGAGGGTGGTGAGACACTGAAAGGGGTTGCCCAGAGAAGTTCTGGATGCTCCATCCCTGGAAGTGTTCAAGACCAGGTTGGATGGGACTTTGAGAAACCTGCTCTAGTGGTAGTTGTCCCTGCCCATGGCAGGGGGGCAGAACTAGGTGATCTTTAGTCTCTTCCAACCCAAATCATTTTATGATTCTATGATACGTGGCCTTGATGGGTGCAGGATAAATCTGTGGGACCTTCCCCTTGGCATGGACTGTGCATGGCCACACTGCAGGCAGCATCCAGCCCCCAGCCTTACTTTTAGATGGAGGTGGTCAGTCCATTGCCCGATGACTTTGTACTCAGGAGTGGAGTTCCTGATCTGGTACTGGTAGATGTCGTAACGCCCTGGTGCATCTCCGTTCTCGTTAAATGTTACAGGAGTCCCAGCAATGCCTGCAAGAGAGGGAGGGGTCAGCACCTGCAGCAACCCAGCAACACAGGGTGCCCTGGGTGATTGTGTCGAAGGAGGCTCCAGTTTGATGCTTCCCTCTTGGTGTGGGGTTTCTCACTGCTGGGAGTGCTGTGAGCTGCCAGGATGATGCGAGTGTGGACACTGGATGAAGGAAGCAACCAGGGAAAAGAAAACCCAACAAGCCCAAGTTGGTGTGGGGACCTTATGGTATTGATCCCCCCAAAAGGTGGAGCTGACAGAGTAGTGCCAGGCACCAAGTGCTGTTACACCTTTTTTACAGCTTCTTTTAAGAAAGGGTGGGGAGGGGCAGCTTTAAAGATAAATCAAGTCAACCATACAGATAAACACAAATGAAAGGAAGGAAGAGAAGAATCAAGCAAGAGGGAAACATAAACAAAAGAGACACTGCAGAGGAGATCACAGAGTAGAGATAAATAGAAGTAATAAGGGGGACAAGGCAGAAAATGTTTATTAAGGAGCTAGAGCAGAGGAAAAGATGCATCTCCAGAGATCTGCAGACAAACAAGGACACGGCAGTGTGATTCAGAGGGACCTCTGCCAGCTGCAATGCCAGGAGGTGACAGGGGCAAGCAAGCAAGGGGAAAGGCCAGGCAGGACAGCAAAGTGAGGGCAGGATTGATGCTAGGTTACTCTCCAAAGGCTCCTTCCTGGGAGTTGTTGAACCTCCTTGTCTGCTGATCGGCTTCAAAACCACCCCCTCTTTGCACCCAGCGTTTGCAGTGCGGCGGGTGCCAAATGGTGACAAGAATAAATTGTGGGTGCTGCTGCATGAGCCATAGTGGGGGACAACCAGAGACACCCAGCCCTGTTGGGCCATTACTCCCCAGCACCCCAGGGATGGACAGACCTGAGAAGTTGACATTGCGGATGTACTTGAGCAGCTCCACGCCATCCACCGGGTCCATCCTGGGGCACAGCCCCACTTTGCCGGGACACAGGTTCTTGTGCATGTTGTGCAGAGCATGCCCCATGGCGTAGACAGCGTCGATGACAAACTGAACCTTGCCCTCCTGCTCATACAAGGAGTCCTGGCCGATCCGCTCACGGTCTGTAGGTACACGTAAAGTAGGACTGCCACCTCCATGCCATTCCATCTGTTCCCCACAGGGGTGTTGCTGCTGCAGCCAATCCCTCGCAAACAAACCCATTCTGAACTGAAGCAGCTGGAAATTCCAACCCCATCCCCAAAACTACAAACCCATCCACCAGTCAGGACACCTCTTTCCCAGCGGGAAGCTTATGGTGCCCAGGAATGCCCCAGGAAGGAGCAGTGAGGGCTGAAATTAATCTCAAACACCACAAAACTCTTCCCAAAACAAACCTCATGTTGCCAATACATTTCACAGTGCCAGGCCAAAGCACTGGTTGTGTCGGCACTGCCACGGCTCAGGGCTTGAGCTTCTCCGCCAGCTGAAAGTCCTCCTGTCACCTGTGTGTCCCCTGTCCAAAGGGGTGACAGCCAGGGACATGCTGTGGCTCTCGCCCCAGCCCCTCTTAGTTCACACTGGGAAGGTTTGGGGTACGTGAGCCTCTGTGGGCAGGAGGAGGGTGATGGGCAGACAAGAAACACATCTCCTGGGGAAATACCCAACCAACCCCCCCCTGTAATGCAGCTCTGAAAATGTGGGTGCTGGCACCCATCTGTGCTCCCCAAATCATGTCCCAGTGCCATGGGACATCCCCATCCTCCCAGGTCCCCCAGTAGGACTTGGGCTGGGCTGTGATCTATGTCCCATCCTCACCCCCAAGGGCTGACCCCCTTCAGCTCACCAGCAGCTCCCACCAGCTTGGTGTCTCTCAGCGGCACCAAGTGACCACCCAGGCAGTATTCATCACCGGCTGCATGTCCTCCATCTCATTCACAAAGCCTCCTGTCACCCTACTCCCCTTGTCACTCCCTCCCACACCACTGACCCTGCAGCCCTTTACAGCCTCCCAGGCCATCCCAGCTTGTGGGATCCTGCAAGGATCTGGTAATTACCAGTGACAGTTGCCTGCCTCTCCTGTCATAACCACCCTTAATGGGACTAGAAAAATGTTCATCATTTAGCAAAAAGACACCAATTAATGTAGTGTGCTGTTAATTACAGCTAAGAAAGCATCTCCCATGGGGCAATGCTGTGATGGAGAGCCACAGCCTCTGCACCTCCATCATTGCCTCTGCGGCATGGCTGGGCACTCTGCCAGGCCACAGCTCCTTTGGCAACAGCGAAAGGAAAGGAGGGTTCCTCAGGGAGCTGAAGGCACAGTCGTCATCCTCCAAAGCTGCAGCAGCATCCTAGGAAGCCATCTAAGGGTATCTCAAATTAACGGTGGCTCCACCGTGCACAGATGCTCCTGGATGCAAGATGGGGTTTGACAGGGACCAGGGCACATAGCCTGTGTGGGTGGGGACAGAAAAGGTAATAAGCAAGCAGCAGTTGCTGGTCTCTTCCTGCTGTGGGAAAGTGGGACAAAGCTGGTGCTGGATGCAGGACAAACCTGTGCCAAGCAGGGATGGCCCCAAGAGCCACACACCTGGAAGTCCCTGCGCCAGGACAGAGAGAGAAACGTGGCCCTGACAAGACACTAAGAGCAAATTGATAGTGAACTGACTGACAAGAAAAGATGCTATCAAGGTGAATTTATAGCCTATCCTTCAAAGATATAAAAATACTTCTGGACTACGTGGAGATTACTCATGTGGAACCCATCAAGTTAGCCTTTCTTCCACATTATTGACAAGAACTATTAATCTTCTCCCTCAACTTTGGGCCTTTCCCCGCATTCACATCTCAAGGTGCAGTCAATCCACTCTCTCCTGTCAAGATAATTACCCATTTTAAAAAACATGTACTAGACTGTCCAGGGGAGCTGAGCCTGGGGAGATGTCCCAGTCCCGCTGCCACCCCTAGCACTATCCTGCCACCCTGCAGAGGCTGCTGAGCTCAGGGGACATGAAGGATCCAGGATTCATACCTTCCCATCTCCTCAGCTTCTGAGCAGGCACCTCAAATCCCACTTAGGTCCCAGGAAGTAAAATACAACCCGCTGTGATAACACAGGCTGCGGAAGACAGAGTTTCCTCCCAAACATCCCTCCAGCTTGCAGCGAGCAGTGGTGAGAGAAGCTGGCTCTGGGGTGCCAAGGCTGAGCCATTGCAGAGAAGCGGCTGTCTCTGGCATGGTCTCTTTGGCACCTTGCCCCAGGCACTGGCTGCTTTCTGCAGACTGGAATTAGGCAGGTGCACAGATGGGGCAACGCTGAGCTGGAGACAATAAATCTCCGCCAAACTTTCAGCAGATTAGGGCTGCAAAAGAGATGTGACCCTGTTGATTATAATAGCAGGGTCATGCATCGTTCTACAGGGCTGCTAATTAATTTTCAAGTGTGTGATGAGGCTCTGCGGACATCTCTTGGAGGACAGACACAGTTATCTTCTCAAGCAGTGGATGAGACAGGATTAACATCAATTCCCATCACATCGCCGGTACCAGCTTCTGGCCAGACTTAATCAGAATCACTCACAGTCCTGCTCTGGAGAGCCAGGGAGTGGTGTCACCTCTGAATCTCACGGGTGCTGGGAGCAGCACCCAGCACTCATCACCATGATGGGTGAGCCCATCCAGGGAACAGGGATTGGCCCAGCCATGAGGGACGCTCACTTCAAGGATGCTCCTCTTTGCAAGGAGGGCTTGAGCTGCCTTCATAGTGAGGCTGGCACTGCCTGTCTGGCCAGCTGCTGGATCTGAAGGAAAGCTGAGCAGAGGCATTGCCAGGACAGCCCTGACCCAGCCTCCATCAACAGGAGCCTTTTATCATCTTATCTCCCAGGCGAGTAGTGCAAACCTTTTCCCCTTGGCCTGGATGGAGCACTGGAAAACAGACAGTGCCAGCAAAAAAAAAGCAAGCAAGCCCACATTAAGAAAAGACTGGAGAGAAGCAAAACAGAAAGGGAAAAAAAAAATGAAGAACCACAAATAAAGAAGGAAAATCAAATAAAAGCCTCTCCCCCCCGCCCCCCTGCTGCTCGGCATCTATCATCAGCCTGGTCAGGTGGAGGCGAGTGTGCAGAGAAATCCCCAGCACTGCTTCAAAGCAGAGTTACCATCCAGACTTGCTAAACGAAAGGCATTAATGAGCTCTCCTGGAAAAAGAGTAGCCCATAGGGCCTGGGAGCATCTTGCAGTCCGCATGCAGGTGGCAGGTCAGGGGACACAGCCCCGAACTGTGACCCATCCTCCTGCCCTTGCTGCCTTGCCTAGCAAAGCTGGCACTGATGCCAGCTCCTCCATCTCCACTCGCAGCACCCCAGCACCAGCCTGGCTGCATTCACATGTGTGAATTATTAATGAAGCAGTATCTGGCAGGATGCTTACCGGCATGGCCAGCTGGGCATAAGTAGGCGCTGCCTCCCCAACAGGAGCCTGCCCAACCCAGGGAGGTCAGGGACACAGCCTGCCAGAGCAAGCTTAAAGAGGTGGAGAAGGATGCTGAGGAGATCCTACTCCAAAAGCAGCTGGGATATGGGTCCTGGCCTGATCCTGGGCCCAGCAGGACATCCTGGGGATGAAGCACACAGGTCCTGATGGGTGCCAGGGCTGGTCTCAGGGATAACATGAGCAGCTGCCAGCGGGAACAACCCCAAAACCTGGCCCACCCCAGCCCTCACCCTTCACCATCCTCCCAGAAATCCCAAACACGAACAAGAGCCATAAGCTGTCCTGTCCAGTGACATGACCCTTTGGTTTGGTTTTCGGGCTGCAAGAGCAATCAAAAGCCAGTATTTCTCTGTGCATGTTGGGCTCTACCCAAACCTGAAGATCCTGGAGAAAGTCAGAATTCCCTCAAGAAAACAGTCCCAGATGGGACATTCACATAAGCCCTGCGAAGCAGAAGCATGTGGATCTGCACAGGCAGGATATTTGCTTCCTCGTGCATTATTTCCCCTATCCGTTTAGCTGCCAAGCAAATGTTCAGGAGATAATTTATTTGCTGAAAACTGCAGATAATTTAAATTCCTAGGACATTTGCCATGTTGTGGTTTCAGCTGCCTCTACTAATACCTTGGCCCTGAAATATCGTTGGTTTAAATGCTTCATTACAATGAAGATGAAGAGATCAGCGGTTTGCAGAACCTGCTCATGCATTTCCTGGTGCTGGGGATTTCTTGACGTGAGCAGGAAAGATGAGGATCTCCAGCCACCCAAGTCCATGGCCAGGGGCACATTTTCCTTGTGGCACCTTAGCCACAAAACTACTTGGGGAAGCTGCAGCACTGGAAAACTCTTGCTGGGACAGAGAGGTGCCCTCAAATCATCAGCTGAACATTTTGAGAATATCTGCAAGGCACAGGACTTGGAAGAACCATCCCTCTCACCCTTAGAGATGAAAAAAACCCTAACGTTTAAACTTTCCAGGCACAGCCAGGTCCATCTGCCCATCAGCAGACCACGGCTTCCACAGACGTTCCTCCCAAGGGAACAGGGGACATGGAAATGTCCCTAACTCCTGCCACATGACAGCCTGTGAGCTGCTGCATCGTTATCTGTCTTCAGACAGTGCCAGGCAGGCAGTAAATCTCTCCCATCTCTCAGTAAACATGTCACCTCCTTGAGCCTCCAACCATCACCTTGGCAGCAGCGCTGTCAGAAAGACAGATCCCCGGTTGCCTTGTTTGCTGCATTAATCCCAACAAGCCTCTTTTAGCTGGAAGTGGCTAAACATGCACAGTGGGAGTTGAGAAGGTGGGCGAAGGTGGAATTGGGCTCTGCTGGGGCAAGGTTTTCTGCCTGGAGTGGCACAGGGTCATATCAGCAAAGCAGATTGCAAAGTGACACGGGCAAACTCCACTCCAGCACATGTTCCAGGGCAATTACCTCCTCTCTGGGCACCCCTGCGCCCTCCCGTGGGGCACCCCACAGCACCCACCCTGCGGGCATGGACAGGCTGCAGCCACAGCCTCAACACTGGCTAAGCAAGAGCCAGATCCTGACCCTGTGTTATCAATTTGCCTCATTTCTCTGCTATCACCCCAGCTTTTAGCCTGCTCAAGTGAGAGGGGAGCCCCTTGCAAGGTAGCAAGGATGCACTTGTGGCTTCATGCCTTTCAGGGGACAATGGTCCTTCTGCCAAGCACACAATGAAGAAGAGGCAGTTGTCCAAATGCTGCTAAGCAATGCAGAATTCAGCCCCAAATCACAGAATTGTTCTGGTTGGAAGAGACCTTGAAGACCATCAAGTCCAACCACTAACACAGCACTGCCAGGGCACCACTAAACCATGTCCCTCAGCACCACAGCTCCATGGCTTGGAAACCCCTCCAGGGATCACAGGGACTCCACCACTGCCCTGGGCAGCCTGGGCTAGGCCTGGACAACCCTGGAGGGGAAGAAACTGTTCCTAATACCCAACAACCCTAACTGTTAACTGACCAAATAAAAACCCAATCCTAATTTCCCTGACACAACTTGAGGCCCTTTCCTCTTGTCCTGTCACTTGTTCCTTGGGAGAAGAGCCCGACCCTTCCTGGCTCCAACCTCCTGTCAGGGAGTTGTCAAGAGCCAGAATGTCTCCCCTGAGCCTTCTTTTCTCCAGGCTCAACAACCCCAGGTCCCTCAGCAGCTCCTGACTTGGAGGAATCCTCTGAATCTGGGTGGGTTTGTACCTACAGAAGATGGGGCCATGGGAAGGGACATGAGAGGAAGCAGCTTTGCACAGGAGCTGTGCCTTCACACACACGCAAACCAGGTAGGCTCCACGCTTTTCTGGACCCCTCACAGCACTCAGGGATGCACAAAAGTATTTTTGTGCAATGCTCCTGTTCCCTTTTAAGCAAGCTGCCACCATCACAAAACACAGCAAAGACCAGAATGCCTCGGGTCTTGGTGCACCAGCACCTTGCTGCTGGTCTCTTCTCTCGGGTAATTAGTGATAGAACCAGAGGGAATGGCTTCAAGCTAAAACAAGGTAGGTTTAGACTAGACACTAGGAAAAAATTCTTCATGGAAAGAGTGGTGGGATATTGGAACAGGCTGCCCAGGGAGGTGGTTGAATCACCATCCCTGGATGTGTTTAAGAATTGCTTAGACATAGTGTTGGGGGATATGGTCTAGGGGTGAACTTGTAGAGTAGGGTGAATGGTTGGGCACGATGATCCCATGGGTCTTTTCCAATCTAGATGATTCTGTGATTCTGTGCCTCTGCAGGTGAGCAGCTCTGTATCACCCACAGTCCCCATGCTGCAGAAGCACTGTCATTTCTCCAACCTTCCCCCAGGTACCCACCTGGCTTTTTGCTTAGTCCAAAAAAAAACATGCTCACAACCGAGAATGTTACGTGCAGAGCATTAATTGCCATGTAGCTGCCTTAAGCTGGGCTGGCAGCTCTGGAGCAATAAGGATGTGGCTGATTTGAAAATGTCATAAGGGGAAAGCAAGTGAAATTTTTCTGATGCTTGCCCTGGGCTCTCTGCCATTGCCTTCAGGTCCCTGTGCACCCCTGTGTGATACAGCACCACATGCCTGTGAGCCTCTACTTGCCCACAGTATCCCCACAGCTCTTACTTGTGCACTTCTTGATGCTGCTGCCCTTCTTCAGTGCATGCCGGCTCAGCTTGCAGTGGAAATTTTCCTCCCAAAACTCAGCAAACCAAATGTTTCGCCGATTGTTGTCCAGTGTCCTGCTGGAGAAGTAACGGTCGAAACCTGCCCAGGAAAGAGGTGACAGAAGGGATAAATGAGATGGCAGAAAGATGTTTAACATTGCCTAGAACCCCCCAGGCAGAGGGGAGGGGGGTCCCATGAGCAGTGGGGTCTAGGGACATAAGAGTGTGGTGGGTTTGTGGCTGAGCTGCCACTTGGGCAAAGCTGCAGGTTGGAAAACCCACTTGGGGAAGACCCCCTGCAAAACACAGTCTTTCACAGTCCAAACTCTGTGGTTAAGGGGATGCCAACTGATCCGGGGGGAGCTGAGGGAAAGCACCGAGCACAGCCCCTTACCTTTGACAGAGACCCGCTTGGGCAGGATTGTGACGGAGCCCTCGGCCACCTCCTCCAGGTGCAGGACCGGGGAGATTTTGGAGCCCCAGCTGTCTGAACCCATCCAGATGAAGTGGCCTGTCTGGTTAGCCCTCTTGGCTGCCTCCAGCACCCTTCTGCAGAGAGAAGCAACAGGTGCTGGCACTCACTGGCACCGTGGGGCCAGGGCACCAGCTTCATGTCCAGCCCAATGGAAATGGGGATGCTGGCAAGAGGGAGGGTTCAGTGCTGTTTGCATCTCCTGTTGCGGGCACTCACCTGGTGCCAGGCACCAAGCAGGACCCAATAAATATGTATACAAAAGAGCAAATTGTGCTGCTCTGCTCCCACACCCTTCATTCTCCCCAGCCTGGGGGCACAGGCTGCTATTCCCACTTCATTTGCATATTTGCTGACTGGTAAATTGAATTTCCCCCTTAATTATCTGACATTATTAAAAAAAAAAAAAAATAAAATCACTGGGTTATGCTGCAGCAGGCAGGAAAAGCAGTAGAATTAGAGAGCGTGCGCGTGCCATCAGCTCCACTCAGCATTGCAAGACAGGGTAGAGAGCTGGCCAGTCCTGCCAGTGCACCGGCTACTGGGGTCTGTTGGGCTCTACTGGGCAGTGAGAAGCAGTGGGGGGCTGGAGATGCCATCCATGCTGCCAAGTCTCAGTGTGACCAGATGCTCAACTGCACACATGCTCCACCAGCACTAACTATTTGAGAAAATCTGAGTAGGTGGATGAGAACTTCCCTGGATCTGACCCTCCGGGCTGTTTTTTTCCAGGGCTTTCTGTCCCCTCAGGGGTTTGTGTGTGTCCCCAACACTGTGGGAGTGAGGCCGAGGGCAGCTTCATCTCCCCGAGTAGTGAGGAGGTAGGTTTGTGACTCACCCCCTACCATCAGGAGCCAATCATTTCAAGTCCAGATGGTGTTGGAAATGCGGAATAAGGAAAAAAAAAAAAAAAAAAAAAATCCACCATACAGATCAAGCAGAAAGTGGAGACAAGCTGGGAAGAGGCAGGTTCTGGGCTCAAGGAGCATCTCCAGCTGCCCATGATCCTCATGTGGGGCAGGATCTCCCTGGGGCAAATCGAGGAGGATCCTGTGAGATTGGTGATTTACACCTGATTTGAGCCAGGCAGAAATTCCAGCAACAATGTCTCCTGGGCCACCTTGCTCAGAAGCATGGCCCTGCATGTTTTGGGAGAGGCAGCACATCTTCTCCCAGGCTCCACAGCCCAATCTGGCACAAGGGTTGGGATCACGACAGTCTCCACGCCCAGGCTAAACCCACGTTTACCCAGCATGAGGTGTGTGTGTAAATCAGTGCATGGGATGTAATCCTATTTGAATGGGTAAATGTTTACGAACCCCAATTAATGGGGTTTGCCATTTACACAGCGAGGTAAATCCCCCATTTCTCACTGCACACATGCTTAAATGTCAGGTTTGCAGACATTTCTATTAAGGAAGGGGAAAAGAAACTCAGAGCGTTTGCATATCTGATGTAAACTGATTTAAAATCACAGTTTACCCACATTTACATAATGTTTGCTGATTAATAAATTAGATACTTAGGAAATCAGGGGTAGTTCCATGTGAATCATTCTGCTCCATAAACAACAGAAGCTGCAAGACATCGCTTCACTTGAAGAGCAGCTCATCACCTCAAAGTGTGGCTATGCCACCAGCCCTGCTAGACAGGCAATGTGGCAAGTAGGACAGTCCTCAAATGGTCCCCCCTGGACCCCTTCCTCTTCCACACTTGGGGCTGAGGCTGCACAGCAAAGCAGAGCTGGCACCAGGATCCTGCCATGGCTGGTTCTCAGTGAGGCTTCACATCAGCTCTGACCCAGCCCATGAGCAGTGTGAAGCAGCCAGGTCATGACAGGAAGGGTTTCCAAAGCCAGCAGAAAGCATATTTTTCTTCTTCTGAGCTCTGCGTTGCTATGGCACAATGGCAGCAACATGCCCAGTGGCCACTAAGTCAGCTCTGGTGGGTCCCTGCTACAGACATGTCCCTGCCATGGTGCAAGGTCCATCCTCTCCCCATTGCAGTCGT
The DNA here is from genome assembly GCA_033439905.1 of Ceryle rudis. Lineage (NCBI taxonomy): Eukaryota > Metazoa > Chordata > Aves > Coraciiformes > Cerylidae > Ceryle > Ceryle rudis. The sequence continues at coordinate 59,970 of JAAGNO010015515.1, forward strand.
ATCTGTGCCATGCTGCAAAGGCAACTATGCGGACACATCTACACCACATTACAGCCTCGTTGGCTACTGTTGCAGTGCCCAGCTCCTGTATTAGCATCCCGCATCCCATGCCCTGGCCAGCAGCACACGTAGAGCACATGTTGGGCTCGGTGTGTACCCCGATATGCATTCACCCCCCTCCAGCCTCCCCTCGCAGCCAGGACGGTCCCTCTGCACCTGATATCGTCTTCATTAGCGAAGATGATGATGGCCCGTGCATGGGAGGTCTCCAGGAGGCGGCGGATGATCTTGTCGAACTCTCCCGGCTTAGGCTCCCGTGGGATCTTGACGGACTGGGCCACGCACACCCCCCCTGCAGCAGAGAGAACCCTGGCATTGAGACACCCCCATGAGTCCCCATCCCCTGGGGACAGCCCCTCTCCCACAATGGGCAAACAGGGTTATCCCCAGCTCACCTGCACCCCAGCCACAGTGAGGGGCTCAGCACCATCTCCAGAGCCCATTTCCCACCACCCAGCCCCCCCAGGACATATACCTGAACCATCCCCTTACACCATCCTCTCCCAGGTCACTGCCTACACCCCTCCTCTCCCTCACAACTTAGCCTTTCTGCATTGCCTTCCCTCCCATCCAACAACTCCGTGGCTCCTCTCTGCCTTCCATTCACTCCTCTTAGTGCCTGTAATCTCAATCCACAACCACCTCATGCCTTATTCCCCCAACAGACACATTGTCCCATACTGGTGGCTCAGAGAAGGTTTTCCGGCCAATACTGGGAGGCACAGCATCAAGCACCAGCACCTTGCCAGCCCAGGGATATGCATGTGTTATGGTCAAATCCTGGCAAAACCAGCCTGTAGGAAGAGGAGACAGTGGCCTGCAGCCCCCACATGAGCCCTTTGCCCCCAAGACAGCAGCCTGACCCTGCAAAGGGTTTTATTCCCATCCCTGTGGCACCAGCCGAGCTCCCAGCCCAGATTTCCACAGGGTGACTGCAAAAGCATCTAATTAAAATTAGAAGAGACAAGGGGAAACTGGCAATTGGAAGAGTCCCCACACACGGCTGCTGGGCTCCCAACCTCCAGCCAGAGCCCTCCTGCTCCAGCATTTTTGCAGATGCCAATAAAAAGAGAGATGTGAGAGAAAATTAAACATTGTGGGACCTTCTGGATGTAATTGATGGTCTCAATTTGCATAGTAAATGACGCGGCTGATAGCTCACCTGCCACTAAAAGAGCCCCACTTAAGCAAAGGTCGGACTAATTAATACACAGTGGCAGGGAGAGATTTCCCAGCTTAAGGCCCTGGAGAAGAGCATGGGGATGATGGGATGGGCACCAAGGAGGCCTCTGGGATGGGAGGGTTCACTCCCTCCTGCAGGGCTGGAGGAAAAGTGGGGTAATTTGGTCCCTATTTAGCCAAAGGACAGAGAGAGGGGGAGGGATCTGATGGGTGCTGAGGATGCAGGGGTGGGGACAATATCATCTTCCAGCAAATGCCTGCTAGCTGGGGAACATCTCCTGCCCCTGACCCCACACGGCCCAGACATGGAGACAGGGTATTTTGGGTTGGTTTGTTTTTTTTTTTTCCTATGGTAAGAAATCGGGCCAATTTGCTGCTTGTTTCCCATATGGGGAACCAGATGGATGGAGAGGAGGGAGTTGGATAAACAGACTCCTGGACAGACAGATCAGCCAGGCGAGAGGAGCAGCAGAAGGCAGTGCCAGCAGCACAGGTATGTCCCCACCCATGGGACACTTGGCCCCAGTAACCACAGAGCCCCCAGTCAGGCCAGGGTGGCACCAGCTGTGCCACCAGAGATAACGGCTCCAACTGAGGAGCTGGTGCAGCTTAATTACGGTTTCCATGGCAATAAAAGGAGAAAATCCAACAAAAGCAGCAGTTTGCAAACACAAGAACCTTCCAAAAGTCCAGGCGCCAAGTTGAATGGGTGTGTGCACACACAAGTGACAGCTTGGGGCTGGCACAAGTGCACACCCACATGCCACCGGGCACCCACACCATGAAGCTCCCATGTGCTGTGCTCTGAGCTCATGTGAGCACAGGAAAGGACACACCATGACACATGTCCCACCATGATGCATGCCCCTGAACACCCATGTGTGCAACACAAGGACACAGAGGTTCTGGGTGGGTACTTGGCAGTTGCAGCACCTGCCCCTTCCCAGAGCAAACCCAGCTTTGAGACACACCTGGGACAGCAGCAGTGCTTTGCACTGGAGTACTCCATGAGTGTTTTATTCCCCAAGCAGCAGCTTTGAGCATCCCCAGGGGCAGCAAGTGGCCTTGGGTGAACTTGCGGCAGGGACTGTCTCCTTGTGCACGTGGGAAGAGGGAGTAGCAGAGATGAGTCCATACATACATAAGAAGAGACTAAATTTATGGCATTTTGGAGATGCCCATGTTATTCAGCAGCTCTGTTAGATCAAAGTAACAAGGAAAGTAACAAAAAGGCGATACATACAATTAGGACATAATGGGTACCTTATTAACAGAGTGTCCAGAAAGCACAGAGCATGTGGAGGGGACACAGACAGGCCAGCAGGGGAGGAAAGCAGGGACAGGGACCCAAAAATGTCTGGATGCTGGGAGAAAACTGCCCTGAGGATTGGGGACAGATATCTGCAACCCCTGCCTGCACCAACCACCCTTTTACTACAGCTCATCAGGGCTCTCCGAGCTTAAAAATAACACAAACTTAGCCTGCATGAAAGCCACCGGAGGGTCTGGGAGCCCCATGCTCCCACAGCACACTCCTCCAGACTCCACACTGATGCTGACAATGCTGCTTAACATTTTTATCTTCTTAATTAATGAAATCTTCTTAATAATGAAAAACAGAGGTCAAGGGGGTCTGGGGGAGGTGGCTGGGGCGGGCAGAGCTGCATGTTTCAGGGCAAGCCTGCTCACCTCCAGCAGCCCCGGCTCTCAGTGCCTGCATTATTCATGGCCCCCGGGTGCCACAGTGGGTGAGGGATTTGCCAAGCAATACTCCCACTGCCTTTGCACAAAAATCCATTTAGTCCAAACACTCCTTTAAAGCAAGAATCAAAGCAAGGAGGTGGTGGCAATGGGGAGGCTGCTCTCCCTTCTCTGCTGGGATGGTGCAGCATTGGTCCCCGACTCAGACCAGGGTCTGGCTCTGGGAGAAGGTGGCAGATAAGGGACATGGACCCTCTTTCTTCCTCCAGCTTTGGGAAAGGAGCAAAGAGAAGCAGGAATTGTGGGGAAAGCTTCCAGGACTAGGGCATCATCCCACAGTCAGCTGCCAGAGACAGCTTGGAGACAGATGTCCAATTGAAGGATGCCCAGATGAGATCCCGTTTGTGACATCACTGATGGACAACAGCATGTGATGCAGGGCGCTTGCAGCAAGAAACAGCCTCAAAAAACCCAGCTCAGACCCATTCCCAAAACTCCCATGGGCTGGGGCAGCAACCACACACCTGGACCTGCAGCTCCAGGGTCTGTAAGTACCCAGAGCTGATTTTGGCTCCTGTCCAAAGCCCCTGCAGTGGTGGCAGCCTGGTCATGTGATGGCAGAGACAACAGCTTCACAGGGAGGATGCTGGGAAAAGCTGAGGATGAAATATTCAGCAACATGGATCCAGGGAAGCAGAGGCCAACAGAAGGAGGGAAATAGTGGGGATGTAATTGTGGGAGGTGACCAAGCATGCCCAGCACTGCACTCAGCCTTTTCTCAGCCGCCTGCCAGAACTCATCATAATGAGCCTACCCTGGTTAATAACCTGTGGCTGCTTCATCCCACCCAGGCAGGTCTTGGCACAGATCAAAAGAAGTGTGACCAGCAGGTCAAGGGAGGGGATCCTGCCCCTCTGCTCTGCTCTGGGGAGACCCCCATGCAGTGCTGGGGCCAGCTCTGGAGTCCTCAGCATAGGAGAGACAGGAATCTGTTTGAACGGGGCCAGAGGAGCCCCAGTAATGCTGGGAGAGCTGGAACCCCTCTGCTGGGAGGCCAGGCTGGGAGAGTTGGGCTTGTTCAGCCTGAAGAAGAGAAGGCTCCGGGGAGACCATCTTGTGGCCTTTTAGGATGCCAAGGGGCCTGTTAGAAAGATGGGGACAGACTTCTGAGCAGGTCCTGTTTCAACAGGACATTGGGTGATGGGTTTAAACTAAAAGGGAGATTTAGACTAGAGAGAAGGAAGAGATTTTTGATGCAGAGGATGGTGAGACCCTGGTCCACATTTCTCAGAGAGGTGGTCAATGCCCCATCCCTGGACCCATTCCAGGTGAGGCTGGCCAGGGCTCTGAGCAACTTGCTCTAATTGCAGATGTCCCTACTCCCTGCAGAGGGGTTGGATTAGATGAGCTTGAAAGATCCGTTCCAACACAAACCAATCTATGATTCGAACTGATGTGTGCAGTGAGAACAGCTCTGCAAAGAGAAGGATTTGCTGCAGGGCTCATCCTCCTGTAAATAACCCACCATCCTGCCGGGAGCACCAGGCCAGTGAGGATGTGTCTGCATCTCACAAGTGCCACCTCAGCCCCAGGGGTCAAACCATGAGGGTCTGCACCCAGTGCCAACCAACAATCCCATGCACCCACCCCAGCCTTGCACAGCTTGCCTGTGAGCACATCACCTGCACCCCTCCCCAGGCAGGGCCAAGCCCCCTGGAACCAAATCACTTCCAGCACGTGGCTGTGTCCCTCCCACCAGCATCATCCCCATCCCAGTGGGATCTCAGCATCCCCTGGCATCCCCACGGCTCTGCTGGCCACTCACCAGGGACTCTCCTCATTACAGTGGGGTTAACGTGTGTTGTCAAACACAGGTCGGGGTTTAATCTCCACCATTACAGGCTCAGTGGGAACACAGACGCTCTGGGAAGCACAGCGCTGAAGTGGCCTCTTGATTGCAGGTAGATAATAAGCTTTTGCTGTCTCTAACCTACACCATCAATCAGGGAAAGCTCTGCTGCGGCTCCCTGCAGAGCCAGCAGCTGCTGAGCACTGGGTAAGCATGAATCTGTCATGTTGAGAAGGGAGGCCCAGCTCAACCGTGCTGGGAACAGTGATGTACATGTCCTCCCCACTGCAATGTGCTCCCCAGGCAGCCCTGGGCACCTTGAGGAGGGGATCAGGCTCTGCACAGCGAGCAGCAATGGCTTTCTGCCAGCAGCACCTGCACAGCTCTCCTGCATGCTCCTGGTCTTCCCTTCCTGACCCCAGCCATTTAAATGAGATTTCCAAGCCTAGAGCCTTAATTGGCTGCTCCCCTGCCCCGGGATTCATTATGCACATCACTTCAAAGCCTCCAGGAACCAGCTCATTAGAGGAGAATTCATTAGGGACATGGCTCTGTGCCCTCATGGAGGCAAAGCTCCTGCACCATCACATTATACTTTGGTCTAACCATGGAGCACGGAACACCCTGCACAAGGAGAGGGCTTGCATCATCTGTCTGTCCATCCATCCATCCATCCATCCATCCTCAACACCACAGCAACAAGTGGCTTTGCATCTGGGGAAGGGTTCCCACATCCCATGGGTAATTGCATGAAAGCTGGTCTGGGGAAGAGTGGAGTGATGGGCACATGGCCCCATGCCAGAGCAGAAGCCCAGGGATAACAGCAGTGCCAGCAAGATGCCTTACAACCCATCATACACGGCTGTAATCTCCCCTTTGCTGTGTCGGAGCCCCAGTGACGACACCCAATTATCCAGCATGGAAGCTGCAATATCCCACAAGTCCCACAAACCCCAACGTGTCCCCTGGTGTGGCCAAATCTCAGCTCATAGAGAGAGAGAAATCTCAACTCCTGCACTTGACTGCAAGGTGGACATCTTGTCCCTCCCCTCCTGGGAATGCAAAGCAGGGAGTGATGGAAGCTCCCTGATTCCCACATTTTTGCAGCCTGGTCCCACCTCAGGGATGACAGGTCCCTCCCTTTGTGTCCTGGGCTCTCCATCTCTCATCCCCATCGCTGGAGATCCTGGCACTTGCTGCCTGCCTCATCCCCGGAACAGGCTCAAATGCTGCTCTTCAGTGTTTTTAAATCTCATCAGACATTATGAATCGGAGCAATTTGAGCCTGCTTTTCAACTGTCTGCATTGCTGGGCAAAATCGATAAATAATGAATTTGCAATGGGGAAAAGAGGGGGAAAAAAAGCATGTCTCCAACTCAAACCTGGGCAGGACACTGGGAAGCAGTAAATTCAGGTTTCTCATGTAGGTACTAACACTACAGGAAGAATCTTCTGTTGAAGATTTAATCAGGAACTAAGGTGAACTGAGCCTCCACAGCTCTTGTAGCCCCCGTGTGTGAGTTGCCCCTTGGGCTGTGTCTCCTTCCTCCTCACCTTGCTCCAGCCCTGAACTGGGAAGAACCAGGAGCCTCTGGGATTTTTTGGGAGGTTTATAGGAAGATCTTGCAGTCTTTTCTCCGTATACTGCTCTGCAAAGGGAGCATTGCTTTTCAGTCAGAGGCTTGATTTATTTTCTGCAGCAGATACCCCCACACGCACCCATCACATGACTCCAGGAGCTGGGGCTTGAAGTGACAGATGAGTCCTGAAAGTAAATACAGCTTTTCCCTTCACTTATTATAATAATTTAGCTCATTCCTCTTAACTCAAGCTCATATCACAGAAAACCCCCACACTCTCCGCTTCACTGATACCCCAGAGCTGCATCTCCCATCTCACCCTGTTCTGGACTGGACCACACTAGGAGCTCTACAGAGCTACCAGCATTTGCCTGGCATGACCCAGCCATGTTCACCAGCTCATGGGCACCCTGCAACACACACCAAAAAATATTAAAGAGCAAGATATCAACTCAAGCTACCTCCAGATCGCACCATCCCCAACTACAACTAATAGCTCCTCTTCGTCCAGCCCCACTCAGCTCACTCCCCAGCATGAAAATAAGGAGTGGAGTTAAGAGGTGAGGGCAGTGATGACCAGTAACCCAAATTCAGCTCCAGATCTCCCCATTCCCAGCCTAATGCAACCACCAGCAAACTGATTGAGGGCAGGGAAAGATTTTAGCTGGGGAAACTCCTTTCAGACTGTATCAGGCTACACAGTGTTGACAGTAGCAAAAAGAAAAGAAGCAGTGAGGGGGAAAGAAATAAGAAAATAACCCAGGAAATGTGGTTTCTGCCTCTGAGAAGCCCACAAGAATTTCAGGACCCAAGGTGGCAATGTCAGCAGAACCTCAGTGACCAGACCTGTCCCTCCAGCTGCCCCATCCAGCACTAAGCGATGCTGCATCCACCAAGAGCTGGGGATAATTTTTAGGGGGGGGAGGATGATAGAGACCACCACGGACACTCAGGGGATGGGTATAGCCATGATTTTGGCCCGTGGGTGCCATACTGAGTCACACTGTGAAAGGACCTCTCAGAGATAGTCCATTTGAGCCCCAGAGAGGACAGAGATGCCACCACCCTTGGTGTTATTGACTAGAAAACACCTGCAGGAAAAGATTCACCCAAAATCCAGCCTTCCCGCAGAGCAGGGACCTTTTGTGCTCCTGGTATTGTGCCATGAAAAACCACCTGGCTCTGTGCCAGCTGCTGAATGGGAGGGTTTGGCTGGAGAGACATGACACCAGCAGCAAATAACAGCCTTTGGGTGAGCTGTGATAACTGAGCACTGACTGCACATGAACAGAGTCCTCAGGGAAAAGGGAGCTGGGTCACCAGCCCTGCCCTACTGCTTGCCCTCTCTGTCATGGGGATGAAGGTCACTCACTTGACCTCCTGCACGATTTTTGGGGGGGGGTGGAGGGTGGTAGGGTTGGAACTCCAGAAGCAGGTACCAGGATCAGGTGCCCACCAACATCATCCTCCCAGCCATCCCAGCTGTCCCATGGGGATGGCATCCACAGGACCCAGGATAACAGCATTTCCTAAGGCCAGTGAATAACTAGGCTTAGCAACGGCCAGGATTGCATGTACAAATCCACTATGAAGTGGTATTCGCTGCTTGCCTATGCCTTAAGACTTGGGAGTGACTTTCTGGCGGGGAGGGCTCAGATCCTGCTGCATCCACCAAAAGTAATGAATGCAGCTAAAACCAGGAAGGGACAGACATGGATATCACATGGGGATGGACGAATGCATCAAAAATATGTATCAGCCTCTTAACTAAAAATATAGAAAACGAAGGATAAAACAATTGAAGGGGCAATGACACTGTCAAACTGATCCAGACACATGACTAAGGAGCCTTGCGTTGGGCTGGAAATATGCCCCTCTTCACAAAAGTGAGCACTGCATATTACGACACATGGCATAACACACCACGCTCACCAGCTAAATTACAACATAAATCTAATACTTCATCTCCGAGAGCTCAGCGACAGTGGAGATGTCAACGCACACAGAACCAAAGAGCTGCAGATGGGTCTGCCCATCCACTGAAAGGATGCCACAGAGCAGGGTCACAGGGACATGATGTATAAGAGGAGATAGGGATGCTGGAGGCACTCCAATGCTGTCCCTGCTTTGCAGCTTGGTGCCAAATGCCAATACAGCTGGAACCCACCCGCTGCCTTTGCAGGATGCTTTGAGGGAGCATTTAAAACCTTCAAAATGCCCAAAGTAAATTCATCCTTTGCAGACTTAACATCTCTGCAATGCTAGCATCCAAAAAAACCCATCACTTGAGTGAATAAGGACTGTCCAGCTGTTGGTGCCACCACCAGCAATCTCCAGGGGCCAACGGCACAATTGCCAGAGTAATTGCAATATATAAGATATAATGACTGCCCAGGGCTGTCTCAGCAGCCCAGGGCCAGCTCCATCTGAAAGAACCACCTGTCCCCAGGGTGAGGGGGTCAGTCTGTGCCTTGAGCAGAAACACTTTCCACTGTGACAGGGAAGGATTTAACGTGAGGCTTTGCTAAAAATTGAAACTGAAGGTCAAGTTGATAATGCATCAGAAAGCAAACAGCTTGAATGCTAACTGCTAACTACAGCAATGAGCATTATTGCCTGATGGAAATAAAAACTGACTCTGAAGACTCAGGCTTGGCATGAAAAATGAAGGAGAGTCTTGTCCAGGAGAAGAGCAGAGAGGTGTTCACCCTGAGCCTGGCATCGGTGAGAAACTCCCTAGGCAGAGGCAGCAGGGCAGGGGCTGGTTCCTTCCCCTGGCATAAATACCCCAGCATGGGTAAACTCCACTGCTTGATAAACTGCTGGCAAGCCCTCAGCAAAGGCCAGATCCTGAGTCTCCAACAGCCCTTTTACATCACTTTGACAGACTGGAGGCACCTTGAAGCAGCAATAAATCGCAGGACCGTTTACACTGATGGAGAATTGCAAATGAGAGACAGGCATATACAAACAGGCTATAAAAGAGGGGATGGATCCTTCACCCATTCCCAGTGGCTCTGCACTGGTGTAAAGGTGTCAGAAGAGCCATTTTTTGGGAGGAAGACAAAAAGGTGAAGCAGGCACAGCCTGGCTCTTTCTCCAGCCTCACAGTTGCCACCACAGGGAGCAAGGCTGGAGGATTTTCAAGTTTTTTTTATTTAAAAAGAAAAAAGAAAAAAAAAGAAAAGCATGTTCCTGGGCCAGCCTCACCATTATGGCTTCAAACTGGAAAAGGGGAGATTTAGATTAGAAAATAGGAACAAGATCTTTACTTTGAGGGTGGTGAGACACTGGAAGAGGTTGCCCACTGAGGAAGTAGATGCTCCATTCCTGGGTGTGTTCAGGACCAGGTTGGATGGGGCTTTGAGCAACCTGCTGTAGTGGGAGGTGTCCCTGCCCATGGCAGGGGATTTGGACTAGATGATCTCTGGAGTCCCTTCCAACCCAAACCAGTCTGTGATTATTATTCATGGCTGTAGAGCTGCCCTCCTCAGGTGGAGGAGTGAAGCAGATCCCCAGTGCTCCGTCCCAAAGAAAATACTTTAGTGAGCAGCTCAGAGCCCACCCAGGCTCCCAAGAGAGCGCCATTTCCCTGTGCTTGGGCTGACAAATGACAGCTCTTTCAAACAAACGTGTTCCTGCGGCATGAGCAGGGAAGCGGCATTACTGCTGATAATGCACGGGCTGCACGTACACCGCCGTGATACCACAATTATGGTGGAATTATGTTTTTTGATAACTAAATTATCACTAATGCACATAATCGTTGGGTTATGTGGATACACAAATTACAGGACTTCCTCAGCCCTGGATTAATACGCGTGCATTTCGACTCCATATACACTCATTTACTCTGCAATTACGTTGTCATATCATTAACCATCTGGTTATAGCAACTCTTGGTAACCACAGGTAGCTCCAAGAAGTGCTTGTGCTGCAGTAGGGCCAGCAGTCACAGCAGCCACACCTTACTGGTGCTTAATGGAAGAGAAGCACGGGTTCAAACTGTCCCTGTGCATCATAGAATCATAGAATTGTTTTAGTCAGAAAAGACCTTTAAGACCATCGAGTCCCACCATTAACCCAAGCACTGCCAGGGCACCACTAAACCATGTCCCTCAGCACCAGATCTCCATGCCTTTGAAACCCCTCCAGGGTTGGAGACTCCACCACTGCCCTGGGCAGCCTGGGCCAGGCCTTGGCAACCCTTGTGGGGAAGAAATTGTTCCTCAGGTCCAACCTAAACCTCCTCTGGGGCAACTTGAGGCCAGTTCCTCTTGTCCTGTTACTTGTTTCTTGGAAGAAGAGACCAACCCCACCTGGCTCCAACCTCCTGTCAGGGAGTTGTCAGAAGCCAGAAGGTCTCCCCTGAGCCTCCTTTTCTCCAGGCTCAAGAACCCCAGGTCCCTCAGCCACTTCTCACCAGACTTGTGCCCTAGACTCAAACCAGGACAAGCGGTAACCCCAGCACCATTCACACCACACCACTCCCCATCATGGAGCACACAGGCAGCACTTCCCTGCACCCAGCTCAACTGTTCAACAAGCATTGCACATGCTGGCTCTGAAGCATCTCCACACACTCCTCCTTCCAAAACCACAGCACTGTGAAAATATTCTGCTTTTCAAGTTAAAATCCTGAAGAGCAGATTCCAGGTTGAATCCCCAGATGGGTTTCTCTGCCTATTAAAAGCACAGCCGGTTCCCAGTGCCAGGGCGTGCGCGCGAGACAGAATTAACGTGGTTCCTATTTATAGGGCTTTGATTAGGAGCTCGTCACCTAGAAGTTTTTATTCCCTTTATCCATTTATAAGGCCATAACACAGTTTGACTAGCTCCAGATAGGCTGGTGTCCCACCGATTTTGCCAGAACTTAATGTGCCATTCAGATACAGTTAAGCCTGTAATAGGCAGCAGCCTGCGCGCTGCAGGGTTTTAACTGCCTCAGAAAATGCTCTTTAGGTCTTGGCTCTCCCTGTGCATGTGATGCTGCAGAGATAAAGCAATGCTGGAGCCAGGAGGGACCCTGGTGCTTTGCTGGTCCCTCTGCAGGGTGTCAGGGCAGCTTCAGGTCTATGGTAATGGCACTAAGAACAGCAACACCCAGGGGTCTTCACCACCCCAGCTAGTCCTGGGAGTGATGCTTGGCCACTCGCGGGTACCCACAAGCTCCTCCACTGCTCCCGAGGCTGCTAATCCTCACAAAGCACCCCAGCGCTCCTGTCAGCAAAACACTTTCTGGCTTCAGACAAATCCTCCCTAAGAGTTTTGCTGAGCACGGACTTTCAGCCTGTCCACAGGCTATAGAAAAGTTAAAGCACCTGCCTTTGGGGATAAATCCATTAAAATGGGGTGAAACACGCCTTGTTGCCAAATTTATTTTCTGTTAAAACCTGGGACTATTTGTAGAAGTCTTTTCTTCTGGAATGCACCCAGAACCATGGCTCAGCCGTGGAGGGAGGGGGTTAGACCAGCTCAGAGGATCTGAGGTCTCTGAGCAGGGAACAGGATCTCAAGATGCTTGCCAAAAGGAGCCAGCAGCAATGAAGCAGTTTGCCCTGAGAGCAGAGGCAGCTTGTGGTTGCTAGTCCTGATCATTGCTGGCCACCATGCTGTCGTTGCAATCAGCAGGGCAGCCCCAAAACCTGCACTGCCTGGGGGTCACCCCCTAAGAGCATCATCCACCCCTGCTCACACACCGCAACCACATCCCAGCTCAGGCTCAGAAGCCCAACCAGATGTATCCTTCCATTCCCATCTGCTGCCTTTTCTCCTCCAGTCCCAAATGCTCTAAAACTCTGAGATCCCATCCCGGGAGAAAACTCACTCACCATCCTCCCTGGACTTCTGGATAAATGCTTCCACACCACTTTCACCATAGCTGCCCTCAGAGGCCAAGGTGGAGACGTAGTTCCACTTGAGCGCTTTGACAATGTCCACCATGGCTTGGGCCTGGTAGGTGTCAGATGGGACAACACGGGAGAAGAAGTCATACCGGCTGTTGTCACTCAGGTCTGGTGCGGTGGAGGCGTAGCTGATCTGGGGGATCTGGGATGGAGAAAGACAAAGTGTCAGGAGGAAGAGATGATCTCCACCATGTTGCAATCCCCTCACCTTGACCACGCTCCCAAAGCCCTGTTCTGGAGGAGAGGGGAGTGGAAATCAAAGACTATGGGTCAGATGGGAGCATGTGCCACCAGTCAGACACAGGGTGATCCACAGCACCTAGGACCAGCAACTCATGGAGGAATGACCACAAAGTGGAGGGTGATCAGCTCTACTGGCTCTTGATGACAATCCAAAAGCTTTGATCTGGTGATTTCCATCCATAATTAGGTACAGGAGACACAAAACCAACTCAACCCATGCCAGGGCACACATGTCCTCTGCACCCTCCAGACTGGTCTAAACCCACCTACACCAATGTCTGGAAAGGGGGAAAAAACAGAACCGGCAGAAAGCACAGGAGCTTTACATTTCTGCCCACAGAAGCACTTGGCTGGGCAGAGGCCAGCAGGGCAGAAGGACTCCAGGATCTCCTGAAGAAGAAGAGAAACCAGCCCCAGGGCAGAGCAGCCACCAGGAAACCCTTCTGAGGTCGATCGAGGAGCTGGGCAGACTTGGGATTTGCAGGGAGAGGTTCAGAGCATCCCAAGCTTTCATTTTGGCATGTTGCATGCCTGCCTGCCTGCTTTGATCTCCCCTCTCTGCTCCCCAGGTGCCAGAGCAAGAGCTGTGGGTGACTCGGGGTGCTGCCTGGGCAAAGGGGACCAGCACTGTCTGCGGAAAGCAGGTACCAACCCTTGGCCAAGCAGGCTGCCCCAGCCTCTGGAGCCATCAGGGCTTGAGGACCACGTGAAGCTCAGGGACACCCAGCAGGACCCCAGAGGGTTTCCCAAGCATTGGATGTGCTCACAGTAGGAGAGGCCAAAGCAAAAGCATTGATTCTGGCCCAGAATAGCACTGCTAAAATCTCCCTTTGGCTTCCTGCCCCAGGAAGGACAGATACGACCCCAGCCTGCCAGGTCCTGTCCACTCAGGCTATAAATAAGCCCTTTAAATTAATCAGAGCTGTTGTACCTCGCACAGTCCATTAGAATGATGTAGCACCAGAGGATCGTGCCACGCTTAACACTTACACAGCACTTTACAGCTCCACAACGCACCACAGATGTTAATTTATCTTAAAGATGGAAAAGGCTTATTAAATTATCAAGCCCAAATTCTCCCCACTGGTGTGAAGCTCCCGCCTGGGAATGTACTGAACACCTCATTGTCCCCATCCGTTGCCCCCTCATCCCACACCCAAGTAGGGACCTGTCCTGGGTGCAGCCCAGCACATTCCAAGGGTTCTCTGCCCAAAACCCGGGCATGGTCTTGAATTCAGCAGTCATTTAATTGCAGGGGCTGAAGCCACAGGGCAGCAGCACTGCAGAGATGGTGACAATCATACCCAGAGCTGGCACAGCCCAGGGAAGGGTCCTGCCACCTGCTGCCCTCTCAGCTTGCCACAGATGCTACTTTACTGCCAGGAGAGAGCAAATGGAGGAGGAACATGCCAGGACATCACTGATCCCAAACTGCCCTGGGGGAAAGTGGGTGCAGAGCAGCAACCCCCAGCTTTTAGAGGACTTTCCCACTCTTCTGCTCCCTCTAATCGAGTTTAGGAATAATTCAGCAATCACCACATGCAGGATCACAAACCCTGCTGGGCCAACAGGGGCTGAATGGATCCCAGCAATCCCCCAGGTCCCGCAGGCACCCAGGTCATGCTGGATGCCCAAATCAGGCTGCCTTTGGCCTCACCCATCATGACTCTCCATTAAGCAATTAGCCAATTCTGAGCAGAAGAGACACTTGGGTGGGCTTGGAGCGGATGGGGAGAGGTTTGGGGTCTTCAGGGATCTTAGTTCAAAGGTCATGCCACCTTGCTGGAAGCCCATCTAGGTACCAGCACCCCAAGGATGGGGAGACTAGTACCAGAGCCAGCCCACAGACCCTCATGGTTCTCTAAACCCCTCCATTCTCCTCAGCTCATGCTTCCAGGCTATACCTCACAGTTTCTCCTTTGTTTCTCTGTTATTTTACCCTCTTCCACTTCTCTCTCTCTTGCTCTCTCTTTCAAATGTGATACTGGTGTTAGAAACCCACAACTCCACCTGAATGCTAAAAGGCTTCTGGAAAGGAGCAGCCACCCTTCTACCTGCCTGCAAAATAGAAGATGAAAAAAGGGAGAGATGGAAAAGGAGCAGGAGAGTGAAAGGAAGAAATCTTTATCAAGGCACAGATAGGATTACTCTCTGTGACAATCCGCTTTGTGCTCCTTTTGGAGGGGCTATGATCTGCTTGTTGGGTATCTGTGACCAGGAGCAGGTACGTGAGACTCGATTAAAATTCTGCTCAGCAGGCAAAGTGCTTGCCTGGCAATCATTCATCCTGGGGAGGGAGTGGGGAGAGGCGGCTGCTCTGCACTGCTCACCCTGCCTCCTCCCTGTCTTGCCTGGCTGAGGGGTGGACACAGGGGCTTGGGCTGGAGGCAATACCTGGGTGATGATGGCAAGATGCCATGGAAAGCAGCAGTGCCTGTGTCAAATGAGATTTGGGGTCAGGGATGCAACCCTGCCTTTCATAGAATCACAGAATCGTTTTGGTTGGAAAAGACCTTTAAGACCATCAAGTCCCACCATTAACCCAAGCACTGCCAGGGCACCACTGACCCATGTCCCTCAGCACCAGATCTCTGTGGCTTTGAAACCCCTCCAGGTATGGGGACTCCACCACTGCCCTGGGCAGCCTGGACCAGGCCTTGGCAACCCTTATGGGGAATAACCTGTTTTTCAGGTCCAGCGTAAACCTCCCCTGACACAACTTGAGGCCGTTTTCTCTTGTTCTGAGAGCAAGAAGGTCTTCCCTGAGCCTCCTTTTCTCCAGGCGCCCCTCAGGACCCCAGGTCCCTCAGCCACTCCTCACCAGACTTGTGCTCTAGACCCTTCCCCAGCTCTGTTGCTCTTATTTGGATATGCTCTAGCCCCTCAATGTCCTTCTGGGTATGAGGGGCCAAGGATCATTTCCCGAGGATTCTTTCATAATTATTTTTTTTTTCTCTGCATGGTGGTTTAGTTTAAACAGATCCCTGACTCCTCAGCAGGACACTGGTGATAGAGACTTCCCAGCTGTTCCCTGTGACACCACATATCCCGAACAAGCTCAGACTGAGCTTAGACAGCCAGGGCACATCTGGCTGATCTAACCCCTGAACTGCCCATCCTGTTCAAATCCTGCTTGAAAATGAAGCCTAGAAAATACCTGTTGATCTATATGCTACAAACTGCAAGCTGTATTTTAATAATCAATTGGAAAGAGCTTTTTTCTCTCTCACTCCTCTGCTTTGGATAGAAGTGAAAATAAAATATCAGTTCCCAAATAACCATTTCATAGACTTCTGCTTTTTTCTCTCCTCTGCCTTTTTGATCTCCTGGTCTACAATAGCCCAACTCCTGGCACCAGCTATTTTCTCAGATAAAAGACAAAAGTCCTTTTAGGTCCATAAAAGCAAAATGCAGGCAGGGAATTTAAGGTTCTTAGAAAGAAGGAGGCTGAGATGGGGAGGGGGAGCTGGAAATGTATCTCAGCTGCATATTTGGGCACTCGTGATACCTTCCTTGGCTCATCTCCAGCCTGGGATAAATACTGCAGTGGTGGTGGGCAAACCAGTGGGATCAGATCTCCTGCACCCCAAAGCTCCCTTGTCCCATCAAGAATGGGAAGTAACCCCATGGCAGGGGATAAACCCTGCTTCCTCCTTTTTTTGAACCAAAACCCAGAGTCAGCATCATTCAGAAGCACCCCCAACCTGAGGAAACATCCCTTAGATAGTGAGTAGGCAGGACCCAGGGTTGGGGATATCATCCTGCTCCCCCCACACCCTGGGTCAATGGCCTGGTGTGATCAAGCTCGGATGCACTGCAAAAGCACCTGTATTTCATATCTATATCATTAACGCTGGCTCACGAGCTGGTGCTGCATTTTCTCTACTGGCAGCAGATGGAATCCCTCCAGACTGGGGAGAATTAGGCAAATGCAGTGATTTCAGTGTGGTCCCAACCAAGGCTTAAATCATTAGTCTGAACATCAGCCTGAACAGCCAGGAGTGAAGAAGCCAAAAAAAAAAAAGGGGCTGTTGCACAGCCAGAGCTGTTTACACTGGTGAGGAGCACCCCCACCAGAAGAGGCTCCTGGCACCAGTTCCCCCATCCCCCAACCCCATGCCAGAAACAGAGTCAGGAGCAGCTAATTCCCTAACCATAATTATTAATTTCATGCATATCTTATGCAAACCTCTGGTTCACTGACAAGATGGAATTGATTTAATTAGAATTTCCATCATCAAGCCATTTGGACAGCAGCTTTTAATTAGGGAGAGAGTAAAGCACCGCAGGGGTTCGGGGAGTGAGGAGGCTGAGTGGGTATGCTCAGAGAGTGAGCCCCAGCTCCCAGCCCACTGCCCCTTCTCTGGGGCCGTAGGATCAGGCCCAGCACCACGACAGGATCCAACCCTCCACGGAGTGTTAACAATCCCACACTCCACAGACTCTGGGCTGCTTACCAGGTCTCTGTGTCTCAGTTTCCCCAACTGAAAACAGGGGGAACAGCTCATACCACACAGGGCAGGCAAATCACTCCAGGATCGCAATGCACTGACATGATGCGCAGATAACAAATTCCTCCACTTCCCAGCTCCGGTGCCACCAAAAGGCAGCTGCTCTGAGGTGATAGCTGTGCTCTAGGGGACACAGCTTGGGGCAGGGAGTGACAGGCTCCCTGACCTGCCCACTCTTTTGCCGCAACCTGTTAAACTGAGCGTGTAAATCAGGCATCTCCAACACTGGGGCTGACACTTGCCAGGCACGAGCTGCTCAGGCCCCTTCAATAAGTCTGTCTCTTGTCAAGAAATAAAGCACCAAGAAATAAAGGGCGGAAGCTGCAGGAGGATCTCCCAGCCAGCCCTGGCATGGGTTTGCATAAAAAGGAGATGGCTCAGCCGGGTGAGCTGGCAGCAGATGTAAAACCAGCGATGAGAAAGAAAACTTTTTCTTAATTGCCTATGGAGCCAGCTTCCTGCACCAGTGCTGGACAGGGCAGTTGCATCCCTTTTTCCAAAATAACAGCTCCCATCTCAGCCAAGAGCAAAGCCCAGGGTGCAGAGAGCCAGGGCTCCTGCCCTTCAGGTCCTCACAGGACCTGCCATCCCCTCTGCCTTCAGCCTCACACTCCTCCTTGCCGAGCTGTGCCATGCCCAGGGACCGTGAGTGGAGCTGATGTAGCCGGGGCAGCTCAGGGCAGCCAGGCAGCTGCAATTTGTTTTAATAAACCCAGTGAAAAACAAGGCAGTGAAGTGGCAGGACCGTGTGATTAATCAGAGCATTCCCCGGACAGTTTCCACCTTCCCGCTTTCATGAAGGTTGTTTACTCACTAAGTGGGGGACACTTGGTGCCAAATGCAGCATCCCTCTCACATCACTATCCCCAAAGCCTCAGGGCATCATCCCCCATGGTAGAGAGCAGACACAAACCTGGGGAGCTCAGCACCGGGGGCCTGATCCAGCTTTGCACCCCCAGGGGCTGCAGCAATCTGGCCCCAGGCAACAAAGCCCTGTGTGCCTGCAGGTGCTGAGCACCCCTGGCTCCTGCGTCATCCTCCATTAGGTGAATTATTCATGCTGTACAACAACCCCGAGCTAAAAAGAGTTGCTGTGCTCACTGCCACAAAGAAAACAAGCACCTTAAAGTGTCCCGCATGTGTCAAGTCCATCCTTTCTCCAGGGATGCTGCTTGCCCCAGCTGAGCATTTGAGCTTTATCATGTCCCAGCTCTTTCTGGATGGGGTTGAAAAGTTCACCCCACACCCTGATGCAGCTTTTCGGGGATCATGTTTGCAAGGGATGGAATGGGCTCCTTATAAACCATCATTGCTGTGGTGGTTCAGGAGCCAGTGGGGAGACCTGGGGATGGAAAGCCAGTGGAAAGGGTTGGTAAGGAGCCAGAGCACGTCAGAAAGTTCTGGCAGTGACACCAGAGAGATGCTATCACAAGGAACTAAGAGTGGGGATTTGGAGGAAGGTTTTTCTGCACGCAGAGCTACAAGGAGTGATGAAACCAGCTTGGACAGAGGGTGCCACATCTGCAAGTTGTTCCTACTGATGTACAGCTTTAATTAGGTGGTGGCATCTAATGAAGGACACATTATTTATTTGTGTATCGTGGGAGTGACAAAACCCCCAGCTGGGAGGGGAAAGACTTGGGCCACTGGGGAAGGGCTGGGAGGGCTGTGTGGGAAGGGAGTGGGGAGAGGCATGTGAGAGGGGACCATGGGAGGAGGTGAGGGACCACAGAGGGGGATGACATCATCCCAGGGCAGGAACATGCCCATGCAGATGGTTGGAGGTGGAGAATGGGCTGCTCCGAGCTCTTGGGGATAAATGTGGGGCAGGGAGGTTACTGTGACCCCTTTACAGCAAGGGCTCTGCAGCACCAGCCCAGTGGGATGCAGACCTGATGGAGCAGGGTGAGAGGAGCCATTGTGGGTTGGCAAGGGAGGGGATGGCTCCTGCCGACCATCGAATGGGCAAAGGAGTGTGGGCACACATCCAGCTGCTGTGGTGGGCAGGAGGAAACTGTTTGTTCCTCATCTTGTTGGACTTTCTAATTGATTTTGTGCCTGTGCCACTCACTGGATGTGCTACAACCCTCCTGGAGAACCTCCTCGGTGATTTAAAACTCAAAGTACTTTGAGGGCACTTGAAATGCCCTTGTGCTTCCCCACGCACCATCTGCCTATGGGGAGAAGACACAGATCCCCATATCCAGGGCTTTCATACGCAGTGCTTCCCCCAGCAGCAAGAGCAGGTGTCCCTATTTCAGCTCCCAGGACTTTACACCAGCATGCCCTTGCTGGGGGAAAAGATGTGAGTAGTCCTCACCTCACACCATGATGCCATGGTGGGAGCCAGAGCTCCAGCAAGTGTCATTCCCGAGGGAATGGGCAAAGGCAAATGCTTCGCAGCGGGGCTCAGGAAGGCAAATGCTTTGCTGAACCTCCAAGCAGAGTCACCCACGCTTAAAGGTCAGCAGCAGCATGAAATGGAAGGTGCCTTATATTCATTTTAAGCATGTCACTGCCATAAACCCACTATTTGAATAACAAAGAGAAGCAGCAGCTCTCAGGATGTAGCAGGGTCTGGGGCGGGGATGGGGGGAAGAGCCTCCTTGAGCCCCCAGCTGTGTCTGATGAGGCAGGGCAAGCCCCCATGTCCCATGGGAATCATGTCCCTGTGCTGGGAACCACGGGGAAAGAACTCACTCTGCACCCACCTGCAGACACAGACCCCCCCCCCTCACCCACACACAGGGATTCGCGGCTGTCTAGGAAGGGTTGAGCTCATCCTGCATTGTCCCCTCCCAGGGATTTCAAGGTCTCCATTTGTCTACCTGCTCATCCACCGATTTCCATTTCCTCACTGTCATGTTGGGCTGAGGTCAAAACTCTGGCTTTTAGAACTGCTGGGGACACCCAGGGTTTCAGACATGCCCTCATCAGGCCACCAGCAGCACCAGTGCCCAGTGCAAGGCTGGGCCATAGGTTCATCTGGGCTCAGTGACATCCTTCCTGCATGGGCTGCTTTGCCAAAGGATCAAAATTGGAGGAGAAGGGCATGAAAAAAAAAACAAAAACCCTTAGAAAGGCTGTAGGTAACGCCCCCTCCTCCAACTGTCATGCTCCTGCCTTCTTTCCCGCTGCCTGCCTCCCTCCTCCTCGCCAAGGCAAGCATTCAATCTTCTTTGTCTCTGCAAATAGCTTTTAAGTTCCTCCCGCTCCCTCTAATTTATATTATTTTAATTATTGAATAGCCCTCTCACTCATCGCCTGGAACATTAACACGTTTTAAAAAAAGGGACCCAGAAAAATCAAACTCCATCAGCGATCTGCTTTTTCCGTCTTCACTAACAGCTTCCAGCACTCCCAGGAGGGCACCCAGTACTCTCAGCATGTTGGGCCAGCAGAGGAAGCAGAGGGAAAAAACGGAAAACGGCACCATCCCTGCAGAACCGAAGGGTTTTGGGGTGCTGGGAGGGGAGGCAGAGCTGGGACCCTGCTCCAGAGAGTGTTTACATTTCTCCCTGCCGTTTGCTCCAGAGAGGGCTCTTGTGCAAACAAGTTCTCTAGCCCAAGGACCTTGCTGCAGATACATAAATGTACAGCAAGGGGGAAAGTCATTATAAACTCATCAGCTTTCCTGCAGCTGGCACGGAGAGCAGCCTTGCAGCTCCCCAGCCATTTGGCTACAGTGTGACCTCACATTTTGGGGGTATAACCCACACCCCCTTACTGAGCCATCCCCCATAACCATTCTCAGAGTGTGTGGGGTACATTGAAATGCTCCCAAATATCAGCTGCTTGCAGGCAGGCAAGTGGAGAGCATTAGTCTGTAGGTGACTGGTGTGTCTTACATATCAAAGAGTATTTTACACCCAGGGTCCTCCTGTGCTGACCCCACCAGGTGACACTGCTCCCACAGGCTAGGCAAGCTCCCTCTCAAGTAACAGCCAGAGCAAGGGACGCACTCCAGAAACCCTCAGGGAGCTCCCAGGGAGGCTGGACCCTCTCCAGCCTTAGAGGTCTTCAAGAACCACCACAACCAAGCCCTGAGCTACCCCCTCTGACCCCAGAGACGGCCCTAGTGGGCTGAGCTCCCCATGGTCACTCCCAACAGAAGTTATCCCACCCCACACCCATCCCTAACCCATCTCCTGCAAGGCAACCACCCTCCCATGGCCTTGCTGAAGCCTGGAGCATCAGCATCCCCCCCTTGCCATGAAGTCGGGGGGGAGAAGTGATAAAAATCCTCCTGATAAAATGTCATCACTGGAGGGGGAATGGAGGAAGGCATCCCCAGGGACCTGGAGGAGGCAGGAAAAGAGTTTTAAAGGCACCGGTTGCTGCCTGCTCCCAGGTATGGAGGCAGAAGCACATGTGGAGAAACACTGCAAAAAACCACCTGTGGCAGTTGTGCTAAATGGTTATTTTTACCCTTGCCAAGCCCTACCTTGAAGAGCCGCAGGATGTTGGCCACCATGATGGAGACAGAGCTGCCTGAGGCACCAATGACGCCAACCACTCGCTCCGGCTTGGTGATGATGGGGGGGCCACCATTGATGCAGCGCACTTCAGTGCTGTCCTTCTCAATGAGGGCTTGCACAAAGGTCAGTGACTGCTCCAGGGCGTGTGTGTCCCGCGAGCATGTGTCCAGGATGCGGGCACCCAGGGTGATGTTGGGCAGGAGGTCAGGGTCGTTGTTGATACGGTCCAGGGCGAAGAGCATGGCCTCCAGGCGATGGATGCCCTTTTCCTTCTTCAGCTCCCCACAGGCTTTGCCCTCTGCACCCCGGCCGTGCACAGGGAAGAGCCCCCCGAGCGTGATGTCCCCGTCAATGCGGATGGAGTTCATGTGCGGGTAGCCCTGGCCTTTGGGCTTGGCAGCACCCCCAGGCACCCAACCCCAGCTCCAAGCACTCAGGAGGAGGCAGAAGGAGAGATGCTCCACGCAAAAGTAACCCCCGCTCATCGCCAAAGCCGTGCTGGGGCAGAGCTGGCAGCCCGAAACTCGGCGGCAGTCAGGGAGAAAGGCTGGCACGGGTAGGTGGCATGGCTCCCTGTGAGCTCCCGCTTGCAGCACCGTCAGCGGCTCCCACCAGTGACGCTGGCCCCTGGGAAGCAGTGAGCAGCTGGGCTGCAGGAGGGCACCGGATTCTGCATGGCTACACCGGGGAGAAGAGGTGGCGGTGGAGATGCGAGCCCAAGTGAAGCTTCGGGTCCTTTCTCTGGAACCCTTGAGAGCGGGGGGGGGACAGGAGGGAGGAAGAGAGAGAGAAGATTAAGCAGGAGTATGAAGAGGACATCAGCTATTCTGAGCTTTGATCAAGGAGCCCAGCTGAAATTAGTGCTGGGGGTTGCTGCTAAAAACAGATTTGGGATTCACTTGATTTTTGATTCATGGCAGCAGCTCTGGCTCAGCTCAAACCACATCCAGGCAGAGGGGCCACTACAGGGGCCCCCAGTTCACTCTGCTCCAAAGAGCAGGACCAGGTTGGTGGACAGCTTGGGGTAGGAGGGAGGTCCTGGGACCCCATCCCCTCTTCAAGAAGCTACTAAGGTGGGACATGCCCCAAGACAGTGCTCAGAGGGCGGCAAACCCCACATGCACACTCAGCCCTGGTCCCTGCCTGCCCTGAAGCATCCTTCCTGCCCCGGGGCACAGCCAGGCACAGGAGCCAAGCAGCCGCCTTAAAATTGAGCTGGATTTAGTCTCTGAGCTGATCTGGAGAGAAATCTGCTCTTTAAATAGCCCTGCTGTCAAGTGATGAGTCCCCTCCTCTCCTGAGCATCCCCTGCAGCCCACACCTGCCTGTTCCTTGTCCCCATCGATGCATTGATGTCCCCATGGCCCTGCCAGATGCAAGCTCCTGTCCCCACCAAAGCAGCCTGAGGCTGAAGATCTTCCCAAGCCTCCTCCCAGGTCTGCTAGCCATGTGTCCTCAGTGGGTGTCAGGGACACAAGCATTCCCCCATCCCCTGCACTGCTGAGCTCAAGCTAGTTGATGCCAAAGGATCCAAGGGCTGTTTCCCAATGGGTTTTTCAATTGTCTGCCACAAGTCCTCACGTCTCGAGCACCATCGTGCAAACTAAGCAGGGTGGGAGCTGATCTGCGACTTAAGTGAGAGCTGACATGGCCAGGCACTGCTGAAACCCAGCACCATGGATCTGAATTGCTACCCTAAGCATTGCTGCTCCTCCTGCTCTTCCTTCAGGCCACTGATTTCTGACCCAGCAGCTGCTTCCTTGCAAACATCCATTATCGACAGCTTCCAGCAGCAAATATTGACAGCACCGAGGACTCGCCTGAGCCCTGTCAGGAGTTTGACTTTCTGGCTGCCCCAGGCAAGCAACCCAAGGGTCCACTCAAATTAAAAGCAACAAGGATGGATGATCAGCTGCGTGCTGAGAGCACCAGCAAAAGCCCTTGGATCCCAAGCTGGGTGCTCATAGGGGAGGACAGCCCTTTGTCTCCTTCCCCACACCCCTACAGCCCACTGCCTCAGTTTCCCCTCTGGGAGAAGGTTCTCCCCTGCAGCCCATCCCTGCTGTCTCTGAACAGCCACTGATGGATGCTGCAATAATTAATGCAAGGCATCAAAAAGCAGAGGAGAGCCATGCAGGCAAATGCATTCCCCAAGCAGGCCAGGCTGCAACAGTAAGACAGAAGAAACAGCTTAAATTAACCTTAGCTCAAGTGCAGTGCCCGGCATCCAAGTCTCCACCTGCCAGGCCAGATCCTGAGCCTGAAGTGCTGCTCGCCGGTGCCAGCCATGCTGAGCCCTTTTACACCATGAAGGAGATTCCCAGCTGCGCAGCCACCCCAGCCAGGTTGGCCCTTGCCTCAACTCAGCTCCATAAATTATGCACATCCCTGCCCATCGGAGCCACTTGAAGGCCCATCTCCAAAGCATTTCTGACAGCTGTGGCTTTTAAGCAACCAGAATTACCCAGTGCCAAGCTCTTTGCTTCAAAAGGCAGGATCTCAGAGTGCTGTGGCACATCACCCACCTGCCTCATCCTGACCTGCTGCTGGGATAGCCCCTGCCAGCGTGGTCCCATTCAGACGGGATCAAGGACAGGGATCGACCCTCATCACAGTCCCGTCTTCTTTACAAGAACCACCCTGTGCATGAGCAACAGGGCAGGAAAAGTGGCTCCTGCTGCAGCCTGGAAGGGGGTCAGGTTCTGCCCAGGGCAAGGAGGCAGATGATGGGGATACCCAGAAATGCTCAAACAGCACAGCATCCCCCCCCACGCAGCCCCACGCCAGCTGAAATCAGGTCATTTCTCACACCCTCACCACTGGAGCTATGACATTTCTGCCCGTTGGAGAAGGCACGATGGGTCACCACATAGACCTGTTCCCAGGAAAAACCTCTGAGCCCACAGCAGCTCCTGTGGAGCTGGCAGTACCCCCAGAGCTCACAGCCTCTCCCTTTCTTCATTTAAGCTTTTTCCTCTCTGTTCTCTCCCCTTTGTGACTCTTTTGATCATATAATCTGAATGAAATGAAGGTAAAAATATCATGGCAGGCAAGAAGAAAGCACAAATAACAGGGAGGAAAGAGGGGAGCTGGTTTGAATCCCTCACTGAATCACTGGGGAGATGCAGCATGAATTACCTGATGAACCTGTGCTGCCACTCACCAGGAACGGGCAAGGACAAGCATCCCCTTCCCCGTCACCCTTCACCTGCCTCAAACAGCCACACACAAGCCGCTGCTTCCCGTATGGCCCAAATTGTGGTCCCACCAGTGCCAGCGATGTACCCAGGAAGGGAGAGCAGCACATGAGGCTGGGTGAGCAGGCAGGAGCCCAGACCTTAAAGCACAAGGGCAAGGAGGAGGGAAACTCCTCCAAGGTGTGGGACCAGCCTCTGCATCCCCAGGGAGCCCGGCTCCTGCACCTCCCCAAAGAAGCCCTTCCACCATGAAGCTGGTCTGGAGGGAGCTGCACATCTGGAGGGAGCTACCGCCTTAATACAGATGCTTGTGGAGCAGGGGACAGCCTGACTCACATGCTGCAGGCATCGAGTCACCTTCGTGCCCCGTCAGCACAGCTCTGTGGGGGCATCACTGATCTGGGGGAAGAAGAGGGTGGTAATAACTGGGGTGGGATAAATGCCCAGTGTGGCATTTATCACAGCACCAAAGTAAGGAGCAGTGCTGCTTCCTCCCACTTCCCACAGACACTCCATCAGTGAGGAACAAGCCTTTTCATCACCCTCATCCCGGCCATGAAATGTCTGGATCCACCATCTGTAAAGCAACACAAGGACTGATCAAATCAAGTGGATCTCCTGGGCATGGGTCATTGCTCGGCCTGAGCACACTGATCTAATGAGGGTCAGGAGCTGCAGAAGTAGGTGCTGGGGCTGCTGCTGTCCCAAGACAGGGAGAGTGGAGGAGACCATGGGCTGTGCCTCTACCCTGTGAGTTTCCAGTACCCCAGGACACTGGTCTGGTCCTGCACGGTGGCATCTTGCTCCCCTCTAGTGGTGGTCGTGCCACCAAGCCACTGGCCAGCACTGGCATTGCCATCCTCACCATCCACGAAGGACTCTGGAAGGGGCAGGGTCAGGATCTAGCTGGGCAGAAGAAATCAAAAGCTGATTAAGAATTACCACACAAAATGCAAAAACATCTCCAGTGCCTGGAGGAGGAACCAGCCACCCTGGGCTTCACCTCTGCAGCTCATTCAGTGCATCCCTGCAAGCACCACACTGTCCAGGGCTGCACCAGCACCCAAGGGGCTGCAGTGAGACACAATCAACTTGTCACATCCCATAGAGCCCAGAGGTGCTCACAGGCACAGAGATCATCCCTAGCTGCATTGCCACCAGACACACAGCCCCAGAGCCAGGCAGTCTGTCCTGCCATGGGGGCCTGCACCCCAGGGCTTTGGAGCAAAGACAAGAGCTTGCGGTCAGTCCCCAGGGCTGGTGCATCTCCAGCAGAGGCAGCTGGAGCCCTCCTTGCATGAATAACATGGGGTTTGTTTGCAAAATTTTTGAGAGCCCTAGACCTGGGGCCAGAGGAGACCTGGCCCATCATGGCTGCACAGCACAGGAGGGCAATATGCTGGAGCCCCCCAGACCTGTCCCTTGATGCAGTGATTTTGCAGCAATGAAAAAGCTCCTTCAGGAGGGCAAAATAAATAAATAAGGAAGGAAATGGCCCATTTCTCACCCTCACTCCTCTCCCTGCAGGACTCCCAGTCAAAACCAAGTCATTCTACTCCCATTAGCTCCATGGAGCCCATGCTGTTGCAGGCAGATGAGTGCATGTCTCATGTGCCATCAACCCAAGCTCTGGCTAAGCACTGATCACCGCAGCTTTATCACTGCTGGCAGTGGGCAAAGATGAGAGGCGAGTTCTTCCGATCACTGCTGGGACTTATCACAGGGAGGCCCCAGCATCCCACCCCTCTCCAAGCAGACGCTGCACCCATAGACCATAAAGCTCTTCCTGCAGCAGAACCAGGCTCCTTCAGCTGTACATGACCTGTTGGCTCCCAGTTCAGAGACAGGGCACTCCCTGGCTTTGTGCGAAGCCCACCCAGTTGCATTGGTGCTTGTTGAAACAGGCAAAAGCTGAGACAGTAACATGGTCCAGGGAACGCAGGAATAAGTGGCCAAGAGCCAGTGACCAGCAATCATCCCATCATCAACTGCCAAGGAGCTGAACACCCATCAGCCCACCACCACCAAGGAGACATCCCCAGCTCAGTCCCAGCACCAGGAGGGCTGTGCCGTCTTCTCCCGCAAGCTCGATGGCATCTTTTTGAAAATCAAGGCCATTTCTTTCCCCACCTGCTATTCCTTCAGCAAGCGGGGCCAGCCGGCACGCAGCACAATATCCCAATTAGGGCCTGCTCGCTCTTCCCTGCTTGTTAGTGATTACAGGAAACTTCGCTTTGGCTCCTGTGGGGTTTTTTTTTGGTTGGTTGGTTTTTTTGGCATTTTTGTTGTTGTTGTTGTTGTTTTGGTTTTGGGGTTTTTTTTTGCTTGGATTTTTTTTGGTTGGTTGGGTTTTTTTGGTGTTTTTTTTGGGGGGGTTGGGTTTTTTTGTTATGTTGGGTTTTTTTTTATTGCAAAAGCTCCATGAAGTACAGTAGAATTTAGACACAGGGAGGGGATGCCAGGTTAAGTTCTCTCTCTACAGGCAAAAAGCTTAAGTATTCAGGTCAAGTACTCCAGCTTTCACTTGGAGGAAAACCAAGGCCACGACTCAGGAGGCAGCAGTGAGCAGAGTCCCCAGATTTCACCACTAAAACCCACCTGACATGCTCCAAGACGCAGCCCCCACCTCAGCAATCCCTCAATCGATGCTTGAGCCAATATTGCCACACTTGTGTAAGCCCAAGCCCATCACTCGACCTCTCTGCAATCAGGTCCTGCCAGTGCCCAGCTTAGAGTCCCATAGGGGACAAAGCCAGGTATCGCCACCCTGGAACATCCCCTGAAAGATGCTGAAGTCCAAAGAAAATGGATGCAGATCAGACCCAAGGAATATCTGTCAAGCTCTATATATATACTTAAATGCAGGTGAGCTCTCTCCTTCCCCTTCCCTCATCACTGCTGAGCAGGTCAGGGCTAATCCCTCACTCTGAAGGATGGGATGGTGCGGCAAGGGGAAGATGAGTGGAATCCAGCCATGGAGCAAGCAGAGATCGTAGCAGCTCACCTTGCGGGAGGCAGTGCAGGGATTCTGCCGGCAGCATGCAGAGCTCCAGCCGGGAGAGGTCGGCAGGAGGGAAGGAGCCGATGCTCATCCCCACTCCTGCCATGTGCAGCAAAATCCTGCAATTAATTTTTGATCACATTCTGCAAACTGGGACAGCACTGGCTCAGAGCAAGAGTGCAGCCTGACTGCCAGTCCCCAGTGGTGCCCGCAGCACTGTCTACTGAATCTGTTCCACATCACACCTACAACCTGAGACCAGGGTCCAGCAGCCCAAGCACCTGCCGGTACCCAGACTGGGAAAGCTGTGATGGGGGCAGAGACCCTGTCTTGTGCCAGGCTGTGTGCAGGGTCATCCACAGCACAGGAGCACAAGGAACTGGACCACCCCTGTAAAGGAAACCCCTCCACTAGACGCGAAGCCAAGAGAGGAAGAGTCGGTGCCCACAGCAGGCACAAAGCTGGGGAGGGCGGTGGGAGCGTGCTCGCATATGTTATAATTAGGACCTGCCACATCTTCAAGCCATTGCCTTTCTGGGAAGAGCTGAAAGGGGGTGGCTGAGCTGACAATTCCATCCACCTCCTGCTTGATGCCAAAGTTGAAGCACATGACGCTCTTTTTTGGGGAGCCGGCAGGCTCCTCTGCAAGGTGATACTGGCCCCCCGGGATGCGGGACCAGGCCATGGTTGCACCCAAGCTTCGATTCCAGCTGCAAAATCCCCTTGCAGCTCCCTCTCTGCTGCCCCAACACCCCAGGGTGCAGCTCAGCATCACAAGCCCAACACCTGCTACCCTCCCCAAAACAGGCTTCCCTGTGTCCCCCAGACTGGGCCAAAGGGAGCCTGTTGCTGGCCACAGGGTCCAAGCACCCTCACAAAGATAGACCATCCTCACTGTGGTCCCCGTCTCTGCATCCTGATCGTGTGGCCAGGATTTATGCACATCCCATAGGACCATGGCTCTTGGCACGGAAGGCGGTTGGTCACAGGAAGGAGGGTCTCACCTCAGCTCTCCGCCCAGCTGGAGCGATGCCCAGCATGTCCCCCCTGCCTGCAAATAAAACCCAGCTTACAGGGAGCAAAAGGAGGGAAAGAAATGAGCTTGTTCTTTTAGCACCTCTCTTGGCATTTTCCTGAGCTCCATGCTGCATTCAACAGATCGGCTCAGTTCCTTCCCTGCCTCGGCAAGCAGCCAGTGCCAGTGAGCTCCTCTGGTCACCCCAGCCCTAAATCACAGCATCTCCACATCAAACCCCAAGCCACAGGTCTCCCGGCAGCAGTGATGGCAATGTTTTACTCTGCAGCTTCTCTGTTGCAGCCGCCACTGAAAGCAGCAGGCATTTCTCCCCCCCCCACCCCAAAACCTGAGGCAGCCCACAGAAAAATAACCTGGCTGGCAGAGCACGACAAACTCATTACATCTAAAGGAGGACGAGGGTGAGGAGGAGGAGGGAAATGGGGCTGCACCCAGGGAGGCTGTGGGAGACTTCTCCTCTTTTTTCCCCCACAGCTGTCAACTTCCTAAACGGCTCCCAAAGCTTCACAGCTCCACTCTCCCAAGAAGCACCAGGGAGCAGGAGAACACTCCGGATAGGAAAAAACCTGGAAGCGTGTGTCCGCACACAGAGCTGGGCTCCCTGCCCCGTACAGGGGATAGCCCCACAGCTCTGGGGAAGGATCTTACCCCCCAAGACCCCTCCAAGCTCGAAAGGGTTGCCCCTTTTTCCCTGAGCTGGGTAAAGCTCCGGTTCGCTGTCCCCCTGCCCTGCCCTGCGGCGGGCTCTGCGGGCCCTGCCCGCTGCGGC
>JAAGNO010015517.1:0-22029 GCA_033439905.1 Ceryle rudis
ACCCCATGGTTAGAGTTACTACCAAGGATTGGTGTGCAGACCAAGGCCACTGCTGGATCTTGTGTACCACACTGGGGTGTGCAGGAAAGTGAAAGGCTGCACCTGCAGGGAGAAGTGGCCCTAAATTGACCAACGAGGTATTCCAGCCCATATACATCATATTCAGTATAGAGCAGAGGGATATGGAGGATCTACAGCTCGCTCACTCTCTCTCTGGGGGCTGCTGGGCTCTTCTCCCCTCCTGGACTGCTTTGCCAGCTTTGCTTGGCTTGGCTCGGGTTCTCTTTGGGTTCCTTCCTCAGAGCATCTGAGGAGGACTCTGTCCATTCTGCCTTTGATCCCAATCAGTGTGTTCCTGAATCCGGTACCAGAATCCAGCCCCTGAACACAGCTCCCGTCTGCTGTGGGGCCCAGTTTGGGACTCCCCCCGTGCCTGCTCCACAGCATAGTAGTGACGGTGATGTAATTACCATCAGGGGGGTTGGGTTCAATACTGGTTTTGTATATATTTGTACATAGTCTATTTTTATTATTATTTTCATTTTCATTAAAGCTGTTCTAGTTTCCTTTTCTAATTGCCTAGTCTCTCTCCCTTATTCCCTTTCTCTTCCCCTTTGGGGAGGGAGGGGTTTAACAGAGAGCATCTGTTATAGGTCTAAGGGGCTGCCCTGATCCTAAACCGTGACACTTAGATAGAATTTTGCATGTGAGAGACAAAAGATCAATGGATTCTTTCTTTTGTTATCAGTAGTGACTTTCTATTTTACTGCGGTGAGTAAGAGTAGTTACTTATTAAAGCAACATGTTCAACAGCTCTTCTGAACTAGTAAGCCTGGCAAACCTTAAGAAAAACACATTTTCCTAAACCCTCACAAATCTAGTTAACTTGTTAAAAATGCTTTCTATAAAACTTGTATAACTCTTTATCAAAATCATTTCAAAGTGAATACATTCTCTGGAGGTTTCCTCAGTATCTAAGTAGAAAAATACTCATAGTCTAAGAGATTCCAACTTAAGCCTCTTTATCCATGATTTCAGCTAGAGGATAAGAACTCTTCTGCATGCAGTTTTCCTGCCATAGAAACTCCGTAATGAAATGTGATGGCAGGGAGAGTGGTTCTGTCATGTCAGAAAAGATTAAAATGTGAAAAGCATAACTATCCTGAAGTCTTTTGAAATCTAGGTCTGTCTTAGATTTCTTTTGACTATTGCCAGGAGATATGTCCTCACAAAGTAGCTGGCTTTGACATGGGATTCAAATGATACTTTGGATCATGCTTTTTAGGGCTTACGCTAAATGCAGTGTACCTTGTCTTAGAGCGATACAGATGGGAAATTAGTATGAAAATCTGTCTTCTGGAAAGTATACATTCTAGCATTAGAACATCGCTGGCAAGTTTGTTCACTGTGTACAAGGAAAACATTTTTTACCAAATGCTAGCCCTATGGGTAGCCAGGCTTCCTGTTGGTGGAGTCACCTTTTTTAAGCCACACCATATGAGCTGCTAAAAGGGAAAAGGGACTTTCTGTGCACCTTCTGTGGTCAGTGAAGAAGTTTGTTCTTTTTAATAACCTGTCACCAAAGTGCCTTGAAGGGACTTGGGTTCACAGGATTTCAGGCCAAAAAGAAAACTCCAGGACTATCTAGTCAAGTCTCCTTTGGATGTTAGATTTCATGTGCTTATCCCTGGGTTAAACCAAATAACTGCAGCTTAACACAAGCTTAACTTCCAGACACCAATTTCTCTTGTGTTTACTACTTCTGTTTTCCTGTGGCATACTTCAGACCAAAAGAACCACAGAGTAAGAGCAGATTTCCATACAACTGTTGCCTCCCTTTCCTAAATAGAAGAAAATGCCATAAAATGACAGTCATGTTGAAAACCACAGGTGAAGAGATTATAATTTTTAACTGTGATTTAAGAAAGTATCTCTCTTCTAATTCTACTCACAGACTTGCCTAGTGTTAAACCTACCTATGTGAATATGAATTAAAGCAGACTTAGTCCAGAGACTTTGTGGATTTCTTCTGTGATACAAGGGATTTGTTCTCTATTTCATTTTGCAGAAGTGTTTTATAGTACAAACTGAAAAAAGAATAAGTGTAAAAGAAAGGAGCACTGTAGTGCATGAATACTTATCCCAAAATAGTTTTCCATTGTTTCTTGTTTCATTAGACCAAAAAAAGAGGCAACTGTTGGGCCTCTCATTTACTCAGAAGAGGACACAGTTTTCCTTCCTGGAGGTCTCAGCATAGTAATGTGCTGCCCAGAAGCCCTCAGCGCTGAACACATTGCTTTACTTCTGCAAGTTAGCTGTAACTTCAGGAATCTTAACTGCATTGTGGTTTCTGTCTGATTCTAATTTATTAAAATTATTAAGAAATTGGGTTATTAAAATAAGCTTTGTTATGTCTCTAAAAGAAATATATTTAATCTTACAGAAAAAGCTGGTTTACAATAAAGATAATGTGATAATATTAAGATTAAGGTATTCCAGTTAAAAAGAACCAGAAACCACCACATCCTTATCTTATGTAAATGCTACATTGTGAAAATCCTCTCAGGCTTAGTCTGACTTAGCCTGTGTAACATTTCAGCTGTTAGATTTCAACTGTAATAACAAGCAAAATGTAATCTTAACAGATCTTATCAAATCACCACAATCCTTCCACACTCAAGGACAAAATAACTCCTCATCAATGTTATGTACTCTATATGTAAGGGGTTCTTTTGGGGTTTGGGACTTCTGTCTTCCCTTTCCTTCCCCTTCTGAAGGAACAAGAAGAGTATTTGCAAAAAATAGCCCAGTCTATGTTCCTAGGAGCCTAAGAACACTGTCTCCTTGTGGATTACAGCTGGCAGCTGTAAGGTGTAAAGTTTTACAATTTACAGTGCTGGGATTTCTTCTTCTTTTTAATCTCTTCTACTAAAAAAACTTCCATTTTCTTGGCAAGCTGTGAAACTTTAGATTGGTAGTTAAATAGAAAGTCCTGCCTGCAAATATTATAATATATATATATATGGGCTAGAGGGAGTATATAGTGAATGAATGCAGAATGCATTAATATTGTCTAGTTTAGGGAGAAAGGGTGAAACTATAGGAACTTTTAAGCAGCTACAAGAACTGTCATAAGGATGAGGGATGATTTAAAATATAAAGTAACCTTTTTCTGTATGTATAGAGTAGTTCTGTTACAGTCAGTATTGAATTAGCACACACTTTTAGCAGAATGGGCATATATCTCCATTAAAATCTTCAGATTGATTTTAGGTATCTCTAGAAATTAATTCTGTAATGTTTTAAAATACTAATTTTATCAGAAAGAGTAATTTAATTTCCATGACATTCCACTGCATTTGATTCATTATAGGGTTTTTTTTATTATATTTTACAACAGCTGGACCACATCATTCCCTTCTGTGTACAATCCTCAGAAAAGAGTTCTTGAAGAAGAAGATGATAACTTGATGAGGACCTTTTTGTAGAGACAGATGCTCTCCCGCTGGAGAGCCCAGAGGTTTTTCTCATTCCAAAAAGGGCACTGCACTATTAATTTGTTCAAATTCTTAAGCAGCTGACTTTGTCTATTCCTGCTTGCTTTGGCCTCAGGCAAGCCTTCTGGCTTGTTGGCAACATTGCTGTATTGTACCTGTGCTGTATGGGATTTCCTCTGGCTCTCTTTGACCTTAATAAAAGCCCAAAGAGGCAGAGCAGAAATAATAATACCAGAACCCTAAAGCAATTGTGGCTAGAATGGACGCTTGCCATTTCCCTAAGCCCCATCCAATTCACTCCTCCTTTAGCTTGTCCTATCTTTCTTTAATCCCCACCTAGGAACCATGTCTCCTCCTGTCAACCCTGTCAGCAAATGAGGTTATAGAACAACCTATCATTTAGGAAGAAAAACGCTGTGTGGAGATCCCACGTGCATACAGTAGGTATCCAATCAGAGTTTTCAGTGAAAAAACAGATGTGTTGCTCCTGCTTTCTTTTTAAGAGAGAGATACCACTAATTTCTACAGGTTTAAACTGATTGTTAACAGACTTTGTGCTGATCCCAGCTTTACCTTCATTTAAAAGAATGTTTCAGCCCCATGCAACCTGGGGTTACTGCAATGGCCAAACAAAAAACACTGGAGACAGGAGTTCAGAGAGGATGGAAGCAAATTGTTACCAGTCATTAAGTTTTTGCATCTAAGGCACAAAGTAAATATGAAGCAGTCATTGTCTGTGTTAAAAAACCAGCACACTCAAGCCTTTTTCAAAAAAAACTAACAACCTCTGTAAATTAGCTATGGCCACTCACTCAAGGCTTCTCACTGATGTGTGCTTGGTCACTCCCTCTTCTTCAGCCTGACTTCAGCTTCTGCACTAATGTCAAAACACACAGAATTTCATCATTTCAAATTGCAATTTCCTCATCTTTATGAGGTGAAGCCACACTTTAACTTCAGTTTAAAGCTAAAGCTTCTTTTATTTTATACATGTTTAAAAGGCAAATAGAAAAGCCTGTTCAATCAAAAGAATTAGAAGAGATTACATACAAAATGATTTAGTCCAGTATTTTCAGACAACATACCACTTGGATACCATAGTGCTGACAACATTTTCATGGCTATTGCATTTTTATTACTGAATTTCTCCCCCACAAACAAACAAACAAACAAAAAACCAAAACAAAACAAAAAACCCACAAACAAAAACAACTCCCCCCAAAAAACAAACCAAACCAAAACAAGAAAAACCAACAACAACAACAACAAAAAACCCAACAAACCAAACCAAACCAAAAAATGCTGAAAATAGAATATTGGATATTATACCTTAACACCTGGCATATTATCAAAATATGGAATTATTACATAACATAAGACCAAATGAAATAAAGCACAACTACATTGATTTAACCTTCCTTTTCAACTCCCTTTCTTGAAATTGCCAAACTAATTTTACCTAATTTTAGAGGAAAAATTCTTTCTATGCTCTCAGATTTGCTCAAAGTTATTCAAAACTGTTGAATATGTGTTTCAGTCCATTTCTCTGGTACTACAAAAAGTGTTGCAATGTTGAAATAATTACTCTGAAAGGAGAATAATAAATGTTTAATACAAATGCATCGTCCACACAAACAATAAGGTTGAAATTGCAATTCTGTTAAGTCAATAAATCTTCCATTGACTTCAGAGGAGCTCAGGATTCATTTTATAAATAAATCTACATGATTTTGCCATTGTTATGGATGTGAGAGTGTCAAAGCACAATTTACAATGGAAGGTATGAAGGCATGAATTTTCCCCATAATATGTAGATATATTAAATCTTATGGTTGTTGTCCTTAGCCTGACAACATTTCTCCTACAGAC
The DNA here is from genome assembly GCA_033439905.1 of Ceryle rudis. Classification (NCBI taxonomy): domain Eukaryota; kingdom Metazoa; phylum Chordata; class Aves; order Coraciiformes; family Cerylidae; genus Ceryle; species Ceryle rudis. The sequence goes on from JAAGNO010015517.1 coordinate 5,367, forward strand.
TATCCATGGAAATATCCAAACACAGCTGAGTACATCATGGAATCAGCAGGAATTTGTACACTGTTCAGAAGGCAAGATACAATAGAAGTCATAAGTCTTAAACTTTGAAAACATATGTGCTAGTGAACATAGTTTACCCTCTTCTTCACCAGCTGGACCTCTGTACTTAGCAACATGATAGTTCATATATTATTTGTAATTGTGCTCAGCATGGAGCTTGAGCTTTACTTCAGACCTAAAATGAACACATTTGGATTTCACTTTATTATTAATGAGTTTTAAAGTGCGTGGATGAGACATTTTACAATTTCTTTCAGAGGCACTGACCAAATTACAGGGACTAGTATAAGATGATTAGTTAAGCATGGTAGTTTTCAAAAAGGTTTCATGGCAAGCATCTTGAAATGATTATTAATTGCAATTACTTTAATGCTTGTATTCTTTTTCCTGAAGTCAGTTATTGCTGCAGCACTTATAATGTTCCTCCCATGATATGTAGCCAACTGCTCTTTGAGGTTTAGTTCGATTTGAGCCAGTGTTACTGGAATTGATACCCAGCCCAGTTCCTAGCTGAAGCGTTGGAGGCTGGGGGAGCTTGGTACATGGTGACCTCTGCTGCTTGTGCAGTGATATAGTCGTAGAAGACTCAACAAAAGCAGAGCACCCCAACTAGATGTGCTTCATTGTGGAAACACAGACAGGATACTTTTTCTGCAATGCTAGCTTGGACTACTTTGGGACCATCTCAGATAAACAGCTGCACAATAAGCGACTTGAGTCCAGAAAAACAGAACATATCAAAGGGTGCACATCTCTTTCACAGGTTTAGAATGGCACTATATAATTTCAGCTGAAATGCTATTTATTGTAACACAAGATTTTTGGCTGCATCTACTGTTTACAAGGTCAAACACCTTGCAGATTAACTGAAATATATTACCTGTCATTTAATTTTGTGTGAAAATTTTACATTTATTATTAATGTCTAAACTATAAATGCCAAGATTCAGCATGCAATAAGATATAGAAGCATTCTAGAAAGTATTTCATTTGTGCAAAATGCTATCGACACCTTAATAGCAACCCACAGATCCTCCATACAAACCTCCGTCTCATTTCACAATATTACCATGGAAATAAAACTCTATCAGTACAAAATTAGGACACTAAGGACTAGTACAAAGTCTGAGACAAAGACTCCTGCTAGATCTATGAGTTACACTCATATATGTTCTGTTGCAAGTTTTGGATTTTTTTTTTTAACTTGAACTGACAGCTGTGTTAGAAAATAAGAGTACCTGAGTCAATGTAAACAGTGCTACCAATTTCACTCTCTTCCTGGAACACAAAACTACTCCCAGGCTACCTTTCTTTTCTCTTGTCCAGTCAGTAATTTTTAACCTTTTCTAGAAGGTAAGACACGGCTCAGTGTTGAGCAAGATTCAATAGCTGAGGCTGTGACATTGTCTAACACCCTTTGAATGATTCAAGATTAAAAACATCTTCTCACGTGTTGTATCTCTTCCAGACGTATTTTATGTCATGCAAGGCCTGGACAATGTAATTTGATGTTGGTAGAGCAACAGGAATAAAAAGAATTGAATAAAATTTGACTCAGATCAAAACATTGTGAAGTAATTATGTTGCCTTTAATTCCCAGCTTTGACATTTGTAAGCTTTCCTCTTCTACCTGCTCCTTTCTCCTTTTTAACTGACAAAGCAGAGAATATCAAGGGAGGTAGGGAGGAAGGGGAAAAAGCCGAGAACATTCCTAATTCCTGAAGATCTCAGCCTGGCTAGGAGCTTGAGGTGCACAAATGTTTCCAACCACTTGGAAGTATAGCCACTTGGTTGCAGGTTAGTCCTTTGACTGTGCTGTAACTCCAAACCCATTTCATCCAGTAAAAAATAATCCTCAGGGATTACAATAGGGGCACCTCAAGATTCTGGTAAAACCCCAAAGGAGATTTCCAACTGGCATCTCCTCTAAAGAGCTGATAAACGTTGTCTGCGACAAAACTGCATCACACAGATGGTGCTGAGCTGCACCATGGCTCATGAGAAAGACTGACCCAGAAGCCTGGCCCTGTGACATAACTGAGCAACCCCAGGCTGAGAGCACATAATGATAAAATTTCAAGGTATGTACTGTGTTCAGAGTTTGTTTGTGGGTTTGTTTGTTTTATTTTCTTAAAATGAAAATATTCACAGCAAGGGAGAGATAAGGAAAAATTTCTTTTAAAGAACCTGTAAGGAGGCTATAGTGAATGAAAGGAGTGTTTTCACAGCACTTATTTCTGCCCACAGATGGGGCATGCACAGGGTATAGCACATTGTGAGAGGTAGGTACATGGGGCAAAAAGGCACGTTGCACTGGGACAGAGGTATAACAGGGAATAAATAGCTCACAAGTCCTCTGTACAACATTTGAAAATGAAAACTATCAAAACCAGTTGTTTTAGTCAAACCTGCTACAAATTTACAGGATCACTACTAGAGGATAGATAGTTTAACCAAGATACTAAGCAAAATTATGTATGATTGTTATTGCCTCTGTCTTTCAGAATACAGGCCAAAGTTCTGCAGGGCCTTCCATGAAACACTGTACAAGTTAGTTCAAGAGCACTGCTCTAAGACACTGCAGTTACTTTTGATTAATAGTCTTCACTTAAATCAGGAAGAAAACCAAATAACACCAAATGATAAAAAAAAACCAACATAATACAAGTGTTCATAGTTAAACTCAATAAAGAGAATTGTTAAGACGATTTTGTCACTTTAAAATAAAATCACTTTTTAAATAATAATTAATAAAAGCAAAGATATCAAGACTGTTCCTGTTAAGCTTCCCATTCAGACTTTCTCATGCCTGCTACTGTTTAGGCAATGAATATTCATGAACATAAACATGATTTATAACATCTGTATACCAGTGGTAGAATGTTAGCAAGACATTTACACCCCTTTGTTTGGGATATATACATGTATACAAAAAGAGAAACTTTCCTTTGTGATCTTCTCCAGAGCTGATTTCACAGTCCAAAGTCTGGCCTTAAAAAATTATAATGTATATCATATGATTTTGCAGGAACAGAAATGGAAGCAGAGTGTCTCTCAGTCCACAGACAAACCCTTCTACCTTGCCAGAAAACAGAAATAAAAGTTTAGTCTGCGAATCTCTTTCACAGCCCTAACTCCTCTTAAAAAAAAAAAAAAAAAAGGTAACAAAATCCCAAACAGTAGGCTTTGGGTTTGTCACTTCATATAAAACCCCATCTTCTGAGTTAAAATTCCCCTTCTATGTGGCGTTTCTTTATTCCAGTTAGCCCAGCTGAGTTAGAAAAGGTGGCAGGGCTTGTCACATGTGAGAGTCACGCTGATTTACTCAACCATCCTTTCTTTAGCAATCACTTGTAGGCCATGTGATGTCTATTATTTCAGCTTTCCACTCCTTGTTTTGGTTCATCTTAAATTAACTCAAAACTGTGAACTTACTTCACTATTTTAAATGAAGGCCTATCCTTTTGCGCCCTTTTGTGACAGGTCCCAGAAGTTTAAATTTGTACTTTCAGTTAAACGAAGATTGTACTGAAATGGAAAGCTCCTTGAGGTAGAAATCTAATCTAAACCACTTAGTTAACAACCTGTCCAAAACAGCAGAACAGCTTCTAGCTTACTGTTTTTAATACATTTTCCTATGTTTTGGTCACTTTGCAATTACATTCCTCTGTGCTGTTTGCATGTAAGAGCATAAATAATTTTGATAAATCTTTTCTTCCAATTTACCTCTATTCTTTTTTTTTTTTTTTTTTTTTCCTGGGCTAAAATAGAAAGCAAAGAATTGCATATTCATGCAACATCTAAGTTTCATACATGGAAGTTAAACTGGTCCTGAGTGAGCTGTATGTCTCAGGTTCCTACCCTATATAGAATTATTTACATGTAGAAAACCCAGCAGTTCAAAAGAAGCTCTACTTTGTCTGTTGACTTCTAGCATTTCAATTGCTATTGTGAAGTGAGTTGGTAATTAAAGGTCAGTCACTCAGCTGACAATCTTTCCTGCCTCAGAAGTGAGAGTGAAATAAAAAATTCAAGATTCATGGAAACTGAAATGTACAAGAGTTATAAAACACTGATGGCAGAAAGACAGAATTACAGAGAAATACTTTTTATCACTTGCCGGTGTAGAATGAAATATACTCTGTGATGCACCAAAAGGCTTCTATCCACGAGTTAAGTTTTACTACATATGTATGTCTATTAGATAAAAAGCAGTTTTCCTGTGATTGTTTTGTTTGGGTTTTTTTAAACCAAACTGTACCTTGTAGTATTGTGGTCTACTATGCAATTCCACAGTCAACATATCCAATAGTCTATTCAATTTCATTGGAAGGAGAATTCTTTATTGAGCACTAATCTTTAATTGGTATCTGAAGCATTATTCATCTGGGACAAGGGTTGTTGCTTATGTCCTGAAAAAACACCATTAAAAAAACACCATTAAAAATTCCACCTGTTGTATTCCTAAATCTTAATATGAAGAAACTGTTGCATTCAGACTTCTCAGTCAGCATGAAAACACTCCATCTCAGCCTCTCTATAGGTAAGATAGGTAGGCTTGAGTGGAACATTGCATCTTTATCTGGTGCTTAAGTGTTGCAACACACAAAATACTTTGCTAGATATAACAACATTGTATGAACAGTCAAAAGGATCCATTCTCCTACCGTGTCCGCACCACATTTCAGATTGATTCAAACATCTGCTTCTGGAAAGCCTGTAAAAAAACCCAAACCAAACCAAAACATCATTAATTGCAAATAGGAAGCTTTAGAAAACGCAGACATCTGGAAGTAAAGATATCATAGTGATGTAAAACACAGTGGAATAAAACTTTTATCTAATTCAACCTTTAGTCTCGAAAGCCAGTCAATAGGGAAAGAGAGCCAACAATTTAATGGCACACATTTATGTAAGGTTTGCTGTGCAGAAGAGCCATCTAATTTATTTTGCAAACTCTCCAAAACAGCAGGTGCTGGGTGTGCTGAGCTGTCAGAGCACCCAGTTCCCGGAGGTAAGTACACATCATTGTTCACATAATACTTGAACTTCTCCTGTTTGGCTGATGATATCTGTCACCTGCATGATCTTCTTCTAGCTCAGGCTCTTGCAGAAAGGCAGGGCCAGAGAGGGGCAGGGGGGAAACTAGTAACACTGATTCCCTAGGGATGGCCTGTATCTACTCCCCACTTCTGCCCAACGTACATCCTACAGCATATTTCATCTGAATGTGCAGCTGCTGCACTATGGCAATAGCCAGCATAGGTTGCTGAAAAAATCAAGTGCGGATATACAATAATGTTAATAAAAAAAGTTACTAGTTTTGAATTGTGACCTATTTTGCTGGTGATGTTTACATTGTGCTGATTTTAATTTCCCACTCAGCAGGTGGAAATATTTTCTTCCAGACTGAATTTCTCCTTAATCATATAAGTCTGTTTCTAATTGAAGATTATATTCAAATAAAGCAATTTTTTTCCTTAATGTCATTTTACTGAGAGAGGCAATAGGACCATGAACAGCGAGACAGTGATGCCAGCAATGGTAAACCCCGTGGCAAACAGCTACGGTTTTTCTTCCTTTTTGGAGGTTTTTGAGGTAGAAGAAGATAGAGGTAGATCCCTGACACAGGGAAGCCCAAGGAAGAAAGGAGAAACCCAACAGGCCTCGGCATCCCTCAAGGGAGAGGCCGAGAGGGTGACGTGGCTGGGGGTGTTTCTGGAGAAACTGCAGGAAATTTAAACACGGTGAAACTGGAAGCGGTGCTCAGACCGTGAACAGCAAGACAGCTACATTCTCAATTGTTGGTGCATGACCAGCAGGGTGTGCGGGCAAGTGGTGCAGGAGGAGTCTGCGTGGAGTGCAGCAGCTGCAGGCAGACAGGCTGGAGATGGTGTCCACTCGGGCAAAAGTGGTAACCTGTTCTAACAGAATGCAGCAACCCAGACAACGCTGCCACAGAGGCATGTGGCTGTTCAGGTCCTTGTCTGCAGGGAATGCCACAGCCTGTCTCCAGTGCTGGATGACAGCATTAACAGCTGGTGTGCAAGGTGTGACCAAGTAGATGACCTGATTTGCACAGTGGCTAAGTGGTGGTGAAACCAAAAGTGCCGCCATATCGCAGGCAGCAAGACAGCAGGACCAGCTCCAGCACTGATGAGCTCTGTGGCTCTGTGGTGCTTGCTTTTTTTTTCCTTTTTTTTTCCTTTTGTTTTTTTTTTTTTGAACAGGGGGTTTCCTTGACATGGAGAGACCCAGAGAGACAGTGAAGAGTGGCAGAGTCTGCCCCTCTCTCAGGTGTGCTCGTGAGAGTGACGCAGCCGGGGGGCATTGCCGGGAAGCCATGGGAGATTTAAACGCAGTGAAACCAGAAGTGCCACCATATCACAGGCAGGGAGACAGCTGCAGCCATCTCGACAAAACACCACCAGAAGTGTGTGCATGGGAGCTGGGCTGCAGAGCACAGCAGCCTGACACAAACATCGGCAGTAGTCAGATACGTCTGTATGCTAAGAAGAAAGAGAAATAGAATTAAAAAAACAAACAAACCAACACCACCTCAGTACTAGCACAGTCCTACAACAATGGTCTCCACGCAGCAAAAGAAGGCTATGCTTCTGACACTGGACAGGATAGAGGTGGGAACTCAGACAGAGCTCCCACAGAAGAACAGGATGGTTCAGGTCACAGGCTGCAAGGAATGCCTCAGTGTCTCCCTGGTAGCAGGGAGCTACGCACGGTGTGAGCAGGTTGATGATCTGCTTAACAGAGCAGCACAGCTGCAAGGTAAAGTTGAAAGGCTGCAAGCCAAAGTCAAAAGGCTTAGGAGCATCAGGGAGGCTGAGGAAGAGATCAGCTGGTGGAGCCAAGCTCTGCCTGCCCTGAGACTGAAAAGGGAACACCCATTAAAAATTACCAAGGGTCAGGTACCCCCTACATCCTGCACCTGTCAGACTGAAGGCAGAAACCTAAAGGAAAAGAGGGAGTGGAGGCAGGTCCATGGTCAGGGCAGTAAGCAAACTACTGCCTTGCCCACCTTACCCCACCCCCTCAACAGGGGGCAATGGCAACAAGTTCCTGCCCAGCGAGGCAGGCAGGTTGCCTCAGTTATTCCCCCAGCCTCCCAGGTGCCCTTGCAAAACAGGTCTGATGTCCTGCAAGTGCAGCCGGCCATTGAGGAAGAAGAATCACCTGGCTTGGAAGTGTTCCCAAAACTAAGGAAGCCCAAGCCCAGCATCCAAATATCTTCTACCAAAAAAAAAGAGAAAAGTCATTGTTATAGGCGACTCCCTTCTGAAGTGAACTGAAGGCCTGATATGCAGACCTGACCCACTTCTAAGGGAAGTCTGCTGTCTCCCCAGGGCCTGAGTTAAAGACGTGGTAAGGAAGCTTCCTACCCTGGTACAGCCTACAGATTATTATCCATTATTGACCTTCCAGATAGGCAGTGATGACTTTGAAAGAAGAAAACTGAGGGCTGTCAAGAGAGATGTCAGGGCCTTGGGTCAACTGGTCAAGGGAGTGGGAACACAGGTGGTGTTCTCTTCTATCCCCTCAGTCGTGGGGACCAACCCAGAAAGACTGAGGAGTACTAACCAGATCAATTCATAGCTTCATACCTGGTGCTACCAGCAGGACTTTGGGGTTTTTGAGCACGGGTCAATTTACATGAGGCCAGGCCTGCTGGCGGCAGATGGGGTGCATCTTTCTCAAAGGGGGAGAAGGATTTCATCACAAGAATTGGCTGGGCTCATTGACCGAGCTTTAAACCAGATTCAAAGGGGGAAAGGGGAAAAACCAGGCTCACTGGAAACAAGCCTGGGATGTTTGTGGGGCAGTGTTCCAGCTCCACTGCTATTTCAGGGGAAGGAGGAGACAATGAGCCATGTGATGGGGAAGATGATACCATCAGGCCTTCATGTCACAAGATGAGGGACAACACACCAGGGTTGGAGGGATGGGGGGTTAGTAAGGAACTTCAGCCCATTACCCTGCAGCCTGCTGGGGACACAGCAGCACAGCCAAAATCTCATGGAGCTGAGCCAGGGGCTCCTGTGATAGTTACAGCCAACAGGGAAACATCAGGGAAACACCTCAAGGGAATTAATGGGTGTTTCTCTGGAAAGGGGACACAGCCAACTGTCCGGCTGAAGTGCCTCTACATGAACGCACGCAGCATGGGCAACAAACAGGAAGAGCTGGAAGCTACTGTGCTGCTGGAAGGCTACGACATAGTGGCCATTCCTGAAACCTGGTGGGACGAACTGGAGTTCCCACTCCACTATGACTGGAGTATGGCTATTGATGGCTACAGGCTATTCAGAAAGGACAGGAGGGGAAGGAGGGGTGGAGGTGTTGCCCTATATGCTAAGAAATGGATTGAATGTGAGGAGATTTCTCTAAAGAACAGCCACAAGCAAGTCGAAAGCCTATGGGTAGGAATTAGAGACCAAGGTAACAAGGGGAACCTTGTGGTCAGAGTCTACTATTGGCCTCCTGATCAAGGGGAGGCTATTGACGAAGCATTCCTACTCCACCTACAGGAGGTATTGCACTCACAGGCTCTCGTCCTGCTGAGGGACTTCAATCACACCGACATTTGCTGGAAAAGTAACACAGACAGCAGTGGACAGTCAAGGAGGTTCCTGGAGTGCCTTGATGGTAACTTCCTGGGACAAGAAATAGACAACCCTACCCGAGGGAATGCAATACTGGACCTACTGGTCACCAATGCAGGTGCGCTTGTCAAGGACCTCAAGATTGGAGGCAGCCTGGGCAGCAGTGACCATGCACTGGTGGAATTTGCATTACTAAGGGTCACAAATCAGTCAAGGAGTATAGTCAGGACCTTAAATTGCAGAAAGGCAAACTTCCAGCTCTTCAAGGAGTTAATTAACAGGACACCCTGGGAAATGGTCCTCAGGGACAAGGGAGCAGAACAAAGCTGGCAGATCTTTAAAAACACTTTTCATAGAACACAAGAGCTCTCGATCCTTAAGTGTGAGAAATCAAGCAAGAAAGGGAAGAGACCAGTATGGTTGAGTCACAACCTGCTGGTCGAGCTAAAAAGTAAGAACAAGCTGCACAGGCAGTGTAAACAGGGACAGGTGAAGATGAAGGATTATTCTATGAGGACAGAAAATTAACTGTTGCATAATAAACACATGGAAGTTTCAGGGGTTTAAAACTCATGAGTACTATCAAGAAGACTCTAGACCACCTTGCATCTTCAGTATAACCCCTTTGATTGTGACATTCTTATAAAAAAAGTCTTTATTTACTGTCAGAGAAATAGGAACACTCCTTTGCTAAATCCAAATCAGGGGCAAGGAACAGCAACTCTTTTAGCCATTGCAACCGAGTACTACAAGATTATGAACCAAAAGCAGACAGCCATTATGGAATCCTTATATAAAGAAATGGAGAAGAAACTGTGAAGCACCTGTGGAGCATGGTGTGATAAATGAGCCAAAAGACCTTTGTGAGATGTCTTTACATATGTGAAAGAAACACATCAGAGTCTATTTCTTCTTGAGATGAGGACTGAGGAACTAGAATGGTGCAAGTTTTCCTCTTGCAAAAGGTGGTGGTCAAAAACAAGCATTTATATGAAACCCTACAGCAGTCAGGGAGTATCAGATCCAGTCTCATAAAGCCAATTGCAAGCTTATGATTAACTTAGCTAAACTGTAATGTATATATTCAGGTTGGGAGGGAGAGGGGGTACAAATATACAAAAAGATAAAGGATGCAGTAAAATTACATGAGGGAACACTGGATGGACAGCAATTTTCTAGCATGAAGTTTGCAACAGAAATTAGTAAATTTCCAGCATAAGCGTGACTGCAATGTAGACATAAAATCTCATTTCCTTTGTTCAAAACCTTCACAGTTACTTCAACATCTTTCCTTTTATTAATTTAATTAGAAGGGGAAAAAAATAGACTACCAATAGCAATTAAACAGTTTACTATCCTAAACAAGGTCTGCTCTCTTTTTCTTTCATTTGTTTGAGAACAATATTTCATTCCAGAATATAACAGGAGCAGCAAGCATCAAAAAAAACCAAGGTTCAAAATGTCTTAGGATGAACTATAAAAGATTTGTTATTTTCCTTTAGGCAATGACAGGTTTCTCAAAAACATTGAGAAATTCCCATCAGATGAAAGCCAAATATTATGCACACAGAAACGAATGTACCGTAACTTATACCTCCCAGTCACTACATGCTTGTTCGAAGCATGGATGGAGCCAATTTAATAGAATTTCTGTAAGACTGAAACAACTTCTTCCCAAGACTTTATGTACACTGCACAATTCTAAGGCAGCACATGGTTAAATAATTTCTTTGAGAAACTGCTCTAGAAGGAATGTGATAAATTTCCATTTTAAAGGCTCAAGAATCTCTTTGGTTTTTACTTTGCTGAAAGGCCAATCCTCACCCTCACAGGGAGACTTTGAGACCCAGCCTACAAGGAGTTGCTGACTCTTCTAGTGTCAAGCAATCAAAAGCCTTCTCTTGGAAGGAAATAAAACGTGCAATTGATAAATCAGATCATTTCATAATATAATCAGGATCGCAGTAGAAAGGTTTTCGCTGATCTTCTCTACAGAGCGAAAGGTCCGGGTTTACCTCCCTATATGAAGACATAGTAAGTAGATTCTCCCCCCAGCAAACATGTTTCTCACAGAAGTTCAGCTGAGACTGCTCTAAACTAGATAAAATAGGGATTACATTTAAAAATTACTTTTAAACTTCCTCTTGCTTCATTCCCCTTCCCTTCTGTAACATTTCTGTCTGCATGAAAGTCTTCCACTATCTCTTGAGAGCTATTCTTGGGCTTTATCTTTCCAGAAGTGCTTATATCACATGCTAATTGGCTTAATTAACTACAAGCCATAGCCCCAACAAAAACATTTCCTATCCAGTCAATGTGACCATTAAAAAGTGATTTGCATTACATTTGGAACAGCAGACACTTAGCTTGTGAAAGGGACTAATGAAGCATGTGTTCTGGGCACACAAATCAGGTGCTAGAGGTGTAGAAAGCAATGCACAATTCCTTTGTAGAAGCAGTTTAAAAGATTTGAATTACTGGTTTTCCAATAAAGACTGACTTTTTTTTTTTCACTGATAAAATTATTAAGAGAAATTGATAACATCTTCCTCAAGCAATTTGAAAATTATAAGAAAAAACACAGTCTTTATTTGTAGTAATTCACAGAGGTGATTCAGCACGTACCAGGTCAGAAAGATATTCTATAAATTTTGAAAACAGAATTTGGAAGGGTAAGTGCAGCATTCACATGTTGCTAATGACCGGCAGAGACAAATCTGCACAGAGAACTCTGCTCTGACATGAAGTAACAATGCAGCTCCAAAAGCACCAGAACAGGGCAATGTTTCAAGTGAAATTTGGATCACATATAATAAAAATACAATCCTGTAAATCTCTGCTCAGTTGTTAACAGACCATGGACTTCCTTAAGCTCTATAGGCACTCTTGTTTTTAACACAGACTTTCCATCGATATCTGCAGCTCTTATTCTTGGCTTGTGCATGTGTATTTCATATTGGCAGGGCTGAGCAGCATTGCCTGTGCCTGATGCTAGATCTAAATGAGGGTTAGACTGAACTCGTGCCACCTCCTGTGGAACTCAAACATTCTGGTCACTCACATTATAAATGGAAACTGCTATGTTTTCTTCATCTTAGTTTTTACCTGGCTTTGGCATTAGCCCTGCTTTGGGGTCAGATCTCCAGAGGTCCCTTCCAGCATAAATTATTACATATCATCTGCTACTTGCATTTTAGAAAAACAACAGTAGCCCTTGCTAAATTTCTGCAAGAAAAACTATAGACCTATTTTGTGAGGTGTACCCAAACTGAATAAGGGATAAATATGAATAAAGAATAAGAATGAATAAGGAAAGTAAATACTGTCTGTGAATTTTTTGCACTGGTGAGCTGTAGATGGATCACTGTGCATACGGATGTATTATTCAGGCATCCATTAACTTTCTCAGGTAGTGTTTAGACAACGAGACTTCCTAAATTCGCTGATGAGCCAAAATTTCTATCCTTAAAATTCATATGTGACAAACCCAGGATTGCCACTGGGCAAATGGGAACTCCATCTCCAGCTGCTCTGATACCAGCTAATGCAGTTCAGTTTCTCACAGACATCCATTATCGAGCACGTCCTTTTGTGTTTTTGCAGAAGACAAGTCTGTCAGAGAGCTCTTTCACTCCTGTCCCATTTCAATCTGAGCAGCAAGCCATGAACCAAGTCACTGTGCTCAGAGGTTATCATAGAATCATCAAGGTTGGAAAAGACCTTTAAGATCATCGAGTCCAACCATTAACCCTACTCTACCAAGTCCACCACTAAGCCATATCCCCAAGCACCACACCTATGAGCACCTGAGCACCTTCTTTTAAACACATCCAGGGATGGTGACTCTGCTGCCTTCCTGGGCAGCCTGTTGCAACACCTGACAACCCTTTCAATGAAAAAAACTTCCTAATGTCCAGTTTAAAACTTCCCAGGTGCAGCTCGAGGCCATTTTCTTTTTTTTCTGTCACTAGTTACTTGTGAGAAGAGACTAGCATCTACCTTTCTACAATCTCCTTTCAGGTAGTTGCAGAGCGATAAGGTCTCCCCATAACCTTCTTTTCTTCAGACTAAACAACCCCAGTTCCATCAGCTGCTCCTTATAAGACCAGTTCTCCAGGCCCTTTACCAGCTTAGTTGCTCTTCTCTGGACCTGCTCCAGCACCTTGATGTCTCTCTTGTGGTGAGGTGCCCAAAACTGAACACAGTACTAGAGGTGTGGCCTCACCAATGCTGAGTACAGAGGGACAGTCACCTCCCTGGTCCTGCTTGCCACACTATTTCTAATACAGGCCAGGATGTTGTTGGCCTTCTTGACCACGTGGGCACACTGCTGGCTTATATTCAGATGCTTGAAAATCAGTACCCCCAAGTCCCTTTCTGCCGGACAGCTTTCCAGCTGCTCTTCCCCAAGCCCAGCCTGGCACTTGGCCTTGTTGAAGCTCATACAATTGACCTTGGCCCATTAATCCATTCTGTCCGAGTCCATCTGTAGATCCTCCCTACCCTCAAGCATATCAGTACTCACACCCAACTTGGTGTCATATGCATACTTACTAAGGCTGTCCTCTATTTCCTCATCAAGATCATTAATAAAGATGTTAAACAGAAGTGGTCCTGATACGGAGCCTGGAGGAATGCCACTTGTGACCAGCCTCCAACTGGACTTAACTCCATTCACCACCACTCTTTGGGCCCAGATGTCCAGCCAGTGTTTTGCCCAGCAGAGTGTACACCCATCCAGGCCCAGGACAGCCAGTTTCTCATGAGAATGCTGTGGGAAATGGTGTCAAAGACTTTACAGAAGTTCAGGTAGAGAACATCCACAGCCTTTCCCTCATCCACCAGGCAAGTCATCTTGTCATAGAAGGAGATCAGGTTCATCAAACAGGATCTGCCTTTCATAAACCCATGCTGACTGGGCCTGGTTGTCTGGTTGTCCTGTATATGGTGTGTAATTGCACTCAAGATGATCGGCTCCATGACCTTCCCTGGCACAGAGGTCACTCTGACAGGTCTGTAGTTCCCCAGATCCTCCTTCTGGCCTTTGTTGTAGATGGACATCACATTTACTACCCTCCAGTCCACTGGGACCTCCCCAGTTAGCCAGGACTGCTGGTAAATAAATGATGGAGAGAGGTTTGGTGAGCACTTGTGCAAGCTTCTTCAGCACTCTCAAGTGTAACCCATCTTTTGTGTTTAAGTGATGTAGACTTGTGTTTAAGTGATGTAGCAGGTCACTGACTATTTCCTCTTGGATTGTTCAGGTCTCATTCTGCTCCTCACTCCCCGCCCCTCATCTTCCAGCTCAGGGGACTGGTTGTCTAGGGAATAACTAGTTTTGCTGCTAAAGACTAGGGCAAAGAAGGTGTTAAGCACCTCAGCCTTTTCCTCATCCCTTGTCACTATCCTTCCCTTTGCATCCAATAAAGGATGGAGATTGTTCCTAGTCCTTGTTTTGTTGTTAATGTATTTTTAGAAACATTTTTATATTGTCTTTAACAGCAGTAGCCAGGTTGAGTTCTAGCTGGACTTTGGGTCTCCTAATTTTCTCCATGCATAGCCTCACTACATCTTTGTACTCCTCTTGAGAGGCTGCCCCTTCTTCCAAAGGCCGTAACCTCTCCTTTTATTCCTGACCAAAGGCCATAAACTCTCTTTTATGGTTCTGGTTATAATTTTTAATTCCTGACCTCTCTTCTTCCCCAGTTGAACATAAACTGAAAATCAACAACTAAAAATCAAGTTAATGCAGCAGAATATTTCAAATTATTGTCCAGCCTATCTGAACTATCATCAGAGTGCAACTGGACTTGAGACCATGTCTGTATTAGGCATGTCTATAGTAGGCAGCAGTAAGAGGACATAGGTTCAAGCTAAACTCTTAATACAATAGTGCTGGAGCAGTGTTGGACTGTGCTAGCTGTCATGGTTTCAGGTGCCAGGATGCCACGGCACAGTGGGACACTTGGGCTTCCAGGGGCAGCAGGGCACAGCCTGGCACCAGGCCCCATCCCACTGCCCTGACCAGGAGCCAGGCAAGTGATAGGCAAAGGGGCAGCTCCAGCCCTGAGCATTTGACATCTACCTGGGGACAGGCCTGAGGCTGGGACATGGGCCCATGGATGGGCTTATCTCAGTGGGGCCCATGGGCAAGCAGGTCAGGGTTTTGGAGAGCTGGAGATCAGGCCCTCTGTGGTGTTGCTGGGGCAGGGGATGATGGCCCTGGGTGGCTGATGTGGGGTCTTGGGCCATGAGAAGGTTGGAGGCAGCCCTGGGGAGGAAGGCAGGACCAGGAGGACCCTGATGCCCTCAAGACCCTGAGACAGGGCCATAGAATGCTGCAAATTGTAAAGAATGGGTGAGACTGTTTTGGGGCAGAAGAGAAGTTAACCTTGTAGCTACAGGCTTTGAAACACTTCTCCCCAGCACTGAGATCTCCTATCTCACTAGAATGAACAAGACACAGTTTGAGATATCATGTGGACATGTCCCATGACAACAGCTGTTGCCTGTTGTAAGTTTAACCTTTCATACAAATGAACAAATGATCTCTTAAGCATCTTTTGGAAATCTGAAAGTTTTTGCCCTTAGTTTCATAGCACCTTAAACTCATTATTCAGACATGCCTTTTACACAGCCACCTCAAACACCATCACACTTTTAATCTCTACTGCTGTAGAGATCAGATTTCCATTTTGCCATTGGGTAGTGTGGCATAGCTGCCCCCTCAGCTTGTGGCTAGAGGCTGAGCAAGCACAGAGACCTCCTCTGATCCCCACACACCTCTGGAAGTTACAGGAGACTGACAATGCCTCCCTCACAAAGCCCTGCAAGGGACTGCCTGTGTGTGCTTTACTATGTTCATTCCTTGCTTTGTTCTTTATACTCAGTTTAAATTGACAGTGTGTGTGTGTGTGTTTGTATCTTTGGAACAGTCTGGAACAATACAAAGCTTCTGGTCTTGCTCACATGTGTATTTCTGTATGCTAAGATGACTTTCATGGATCCCTAACAGGGAGGAATGAGTTTTCAGTTCTGCCAGGCCTGGCATGTACTCCTTCAAGAAATCCATTATCTCCTGGAAAGCATCCTTAAACTATTCCTCAATACTTTATTTCTCTCAAGAATGCATCTTCAGGAGAAGATAATTTAAAAGGGGAAAAAAAAAAAATTGCCTTGGGTTAGTTGTGCTTTTTAAAAAAAATTGTCAAGTTTCCAAGTTATTTTTACCCACATACTTAGTTTTCTTCCTTTCTTAATAGGGGAAAGATCATGTCTATAATACCCTGAATCTAACTATTTACCTTCTGTTAACTGTGGCTTTTCTTTCAGTGATAATATCATGTTTTCTGGCAGCACACAGGCTTGTGCACCTGTGTCCAACTTAAAATGAATAAATGTTTCATTTTCTTTTGGACTGGTGGTTAATTTATCTTCTGTTGCAATGATGTCCAAAAATCCCTGTTTTTAAATTCTCTCTTCAGACTCTCCTGGCACCAGTAAACTCTTACAAAGTGATGTAATTACTTACAGTTTCTGCATTTTCTTCTGAAGACCAAGCATTTTGTTGTTTATTGCAGTTTAATGGAACTGTTTCATGTATGCTGATTTTCATCTCCACATGCTTTCCTTCTCTCTTATTGCAGTAATTCATCTTCTTTTGCATTTTCTGTGTCAAAATTGTCTTTACCCCTCATGCAGCTCAGCCCAGAGTGGATGATAGTTTTGCATGCTCCACTGAAGTAAAAATCTAAGTAAACTTTTGAACAGTTGAAACTGGATCTCCTATTAATTGCTGTCTTGTAATTCATATTTCAAACATGATTTGCTATACAGAAACTTAGCCTCCAAGATTTGAGGTGTTTCAGGCCTCTGTAAGCAAGTTTTGTATTTTCTCTTTTCATTCTGTGTCTTAGTTAGAGGGGCTGGGACCAGTTTATCATTATATGGGTAGAAGCAAACCTGTGTATTCTATACCCCCTATG
>JAAGNO010015517.1:22129-77574 GCA_033439905.1 Ceryle rudis
ATCCGGACTGCTACCACCACCCCAGCTGCCAGACTATCGGGTTGTATTCGGACTCTGATTGTGGTTTGGTTTTTTTCCTGTTTCCCTTTGTACTGCTGTATTACGTTTGTTTTGTATTTCTGACGTGAGTCTCTTGCTGGTTTTGTTCTCAAACCACTACATTCTGTCATTAAGAACACCTCTCATTTCCTGTAACATGGAGCAGATTATTCCTCCATCTCTGCGAAAGTTACAGAGCCTGCCTTCTCTGCCCTCTTGTTTGTGAAGACAGTCAAGTTCTGCTCAAAGTATTCCACGTGTTTCTACGATTTCAAATATTTTAAAATAACTCTATTTATCATTCAAGCAGTTAGTTAGTTAGTTAGTTTGTGTCCCTTCTGGCATCCTGCACCGATCTGGAATTATCAGAATCAAAGTGTTTGACAAACATCTGGTTTAGGCTGTAGTATCCCAGTCATTAGTATTTGACTGATGCATTTCCAGATCACCCAGTAATATACTTTTGATCCAGATGAGGTGTGGGCATGCAACGACAGTTTTGAAAAATTAAGAGCACATTATTTGGTGTTAATGTCACCATTACACCGTGGGATTTTTTTCTTGCACTTTCGTCTCTAAATCTGACTTTAACGTGTAGTCAGACCATGACCTCAGCACCCGAGTTGTAAGTGAACAGCACGGTGTCATGTGACCCTCAGTGGAACACAATGCATTTCCTGCAGTGTTTGCAAGTGTGTCTGAAGTGTGTAACTCCCCACTAGTTTAGGTGAGTTACACAAAGGAACCACAGTGAAAGGTGAAGATGTGTAACTGCTTTTTTTTGTCCATAGACAATGAGATAGGACCTCTTGATACTAAATGTAGAACTTTTTTTTTCTAATGTTTCCCACTGTCACTGTTTTTCCATGACTGCATGTTTCAGAGTCCAGAATCACATCACAGTAAGTTTTGTAACTGAATGCCAATTTAAATATACATTTAATGAATGTCAGTATATATGCAAATTTACTTGCAAACTCAAGTAATTAAAATACTCTTTTTACCAATTTACTCTTTCCTGTGAGGTATGCCTTTAATTTACATTGTAACTTTAATCTATGAAGTCCTTGCTGTAGATGGGGAAAAGGTTGCAGGTTAACTAAAGAACGTTTCACTTCAGGAATTCTGTTAAGAAAGGGTGAACATGATTGTCCTCAAATTGAGCAAGCTGATATACAAGAGGAGAGCATTTATTTCCTTCTTATCTCTTCTGCATAGCACAGTTTATTACATTTGTCTCCATTCTCTCATTTACAGAACAGGTGCAGAAATGTATTTCAACATGCTTAAGGTCAGAACCTGTAAAAAGCAATCTGTGAACTTATTCTTTATGTCACTATGAATTGTAGTACTAATCTTATTTCATAATTTGCATCATGTTTCATGGTTGATTGGAGGATTGGGAAGATTTGAAACCTGACATTGTGAAAATTCCTGCTTCCAATTTGAACAAGGAAAGTAAAACTTCTGGAAGGACAGACTGAAAATATGGGTCTTGAAAGGTTTTCAAAGGAACATTTAGCTCCTTTCTCTCTAGTAGGTGAAGGTTACCTATTAGATTGGCTATCAAGCTTCCTCAGAGTTGTGTTGGCTCTGTGTCACCTTATCACCTTCAGTGCCATTATTTTTGCATGAGTACATTGTAACGAGGCAGAGCCTGAGTGCCCTTAGATCTGTAGGCAATGGGTTGACGATGAAGGGATGGCAATCTCATGTGTGGAGTTAAAGTGGCAAGAGGGAAGCAGAGAATGGTTGAAATGGGTGAACTGGACTAGAGTGAAGTGAGCACTCATCCCATATTAATACTTATCTTCCAACTGGCTTTGTGGTCATTACTGTGTTTTTTGTAAGGCTGTATGCTGTGAGTTACCGTGGACAGGGTTGGAAGACAATCTTACAAAATATGGGATGGGAGATGTGGAATCCTGTGCCTTTGGAGACAGACTGCATATAGAGATATGGGAGGCCTGGGGACAGGATAGAAAAAGCTGATTACCTATGTTGATCAATTAACTACTGCACATGTCACTATAAAAATCATTCCCTGTTAGATGGTTGTGTAAGATCCTTTCCTTACCCTCAGAGAAGAACACTGCAGATTTTCTCTGAACTTCCACAGGTATTCTGCCTGGGTCTGGGGGAGAGAATTTGTGGATTTTGAACAGGAAACTTTCAGTTGTGAACTAAATGCATGTGCAAATGCTACAATTTATAATCTGTGGGGAACTAAATGGATTTCCGAGGTCTGCAAGCTTAGAAGACTGGAAAATTGCCAGAAACCTGGCAAAGTGACATCGTCATCATTCTGCAATTACTGTGGTATAACATAACCTAAGTTTTCTTGAGGGGAAAACAATCTGTACTGAGCTGGTACAATAAGCCTCTGTCAAGCACTTCCATTTTTGGGAAGCTACAGTGTAGACAGTACTTTGAACTGGAGTAAGCCATGAGGTTAACAGAGGGCTCCATGGAACCTGAGACCATAGTTAAACAAATTCCAGTGGACCAAGAGCAACGTCTAGTTCAACATTTTGACTTCTTAGTTTTCTTTTCCACTAAGACTTTTAAAGTCCAGGTAGGACTTTAAAAATGTATATAATAATACCACACATGGTTACACGTACATAGCCACAAATATGAAGTAGGAAAGAAGGGAAACCTAGCAGACAGATCCTAAGCTTCTTTTCTTGGCAGATGTAAGGATTTTACTTTTCTTTTGAGATAACTGTAACTTTCCTTAGTTAATGTGGGGTGGTGGCTTTTAAAATTCATACCTTGAAGGCTTGATACTCTGATATTCAAAATTTGTTGTATGTCGTGAAAAAGATATTGTGCCAATGGGTTGATTTTCTACTTTTTTCTACTTACTATTAGAATAAAAGGTACATTTGTATTAAAAAAAAAAATTGTTAATTTAACTTCTTGGGAAAACTGTACAGCTAGACTAGTTTGTTGAGACTTGTTTGTAATAGAAAATATACTCGTGTCCTTGCTACACGCCATATAAAAGTTATTAAGATCAGGAAAAATCCTTATATTTTCCACTGAGTAAAGGAGTTTATACATCACACAAAGAAGAACTATATCCTCATCAATTCACTTTTTGCTTTTGTGTAGGCTGTACAGGAAATCCTGGACTGGTATGAATGATGATTACTTGTCTGGTGACTAATTTTCATAATAACAAAGGAAAATCTAAAAATATTTCAAGAAAGCTCTAACAAATTCTTGAAGAAGAGTATGCACACAGAACTACAGAACTACATGAAGCAAACATCTTTCATAAGGTTCAGAAAAATCTCCTTTCAGTAGTTACCTAACTACAGGAATGATCTGAACTGAGAAATTCAACCACTTAACTGTTTCCCAAATATTAAAAAAATTTTTGTAACAGGTCAAAACTTTGAAACTGATGTGTATCCTTCATGCAGCCTTGGTAGAAGTTGTTACAAAGTATTACCACAAACACTCTTGTCTACAGATTGCTAACAGGCAATACTTCATATATCAGGAAAGTTAAGGTGACTTTTCTGGTGTATGGGAGTTGTTCAACACATGAGAAGATAGAACCACAGACCTTGTGAACTCCATCCCTTGCTTTCCTCTGACAGTACTTTCTGCATTAAGGGACAGCACAATAAAATCAGATTTGGAAGGTTTCCTTGAAATGCCAGTACTAGGAGTCAAGTGGTTACAAGAGAACACCTTCTTCTGTAACAAGTATTACCATATTTAAACAGTGACTGAGCTGAACCATGCAGCTCATAAAGCAGAAGATAGATTCAAATAAACAAGCAAATAAATAATTTTTTTTTGGTGTTCTCACTATTAAAAAAAAAATTCTAAATGCCTGATTGTCAGAAAGACAGGATAGGATGAAACAGTCTTTGCTCAGATGTGATAGAGAACAGCTCCTCCTTAGGTATTTCACATTGTTAGTGCTGAAGGGCAATCCAGGACTCTCTCATGCTAAACAAATTAAAAAAAAAAAAAGCATGCTCAGACATTAACCTCGGATTTGTCACACGAGTTATTACAAAAAAGATCGGACAAAAAAAATATATTCTAAGAAAACCCAACAAAGATTTTGAACATTGCTTCTTCCCTGAGTGTTCTAGTATCAAAACAGGCTTGTATAAGGGGATAGGAAATGGGAAGAAAAAGGCTCCTGGGGTTACTGTGTAATGACTTGTAGATGCCTGTTAATGATTGATACAATGGATTGAAATTAGAAAGATATTCCTTGCATGGCAGTATTACCTCATCTCATATTCCATAGAGAGCAGCAGGAATATTTACTAAAACAATACAAAAAGACAAGGTCATTTTCTTTTCCAGAAATGACAAAATGAAATTGAAAATGAAAACAAGGAAACATGGGAAAACTTAATGGAAACAATACTATGACTTTGTCTAAATTGCAACTTTCATCAAATCTTGATAGATTTGTAAAAACCATGAAATTTACATCTAGACACAGTAGAATCAATGACAGAAATCCATCATTCTGTCCTGTTTAAAGCACCATACTGCAAGGTATGTATTTGTATACCATGACAGTACAAGCACATACATGCACAATAGTTTTTGTAAATCAAATATTATATTCAAGCAGATTCAAGTCAAACTTTGCCTCACTTCTTTAACACAGACTGGATAGGCTTAGAGTTTTCCCATTAGAGATAATTTTTTATATAACTTTGTGTGTGTTGAGCATACAATGTGTAAAAATAGATAGCCTAACTGGAAATAATTCTCCTTTCCATTCTGTTCAATTATTTTGGTCTACATTTGCTATGTTCCAAATAGTCAACGTCTTTTTTTCATTAATTAATGAAATTAGTCTTGCTTTTGTTTTCTGTTCTAGCTAAAAAAGGCTTAAAATTTTCCATTCATGCTGTTGCTGTGTTT
Source organism: Ceryle rudis (assembly GCA_033439905.1). Lineage (NCBI taxonomy): Eukaryota > Metazoa > Chordata > Aves > Coraciiformes > Cerylidae > Ceryle > Ceryle rudis. The sequence continues at coordinate 27,080 of JAAGNO010015517.1, forward strand.
CCAAAAATTCCTGTGCTATGTCCAATTCTCTGTATATTTTGCTATTTTTCATGCACTTGCTTTGAATGTTCAGTCTGCATATCATGCAGTGTTCTTTCTGGCATGTGAAATGTCTGAATTTCCTTCCTAGCCTCTCTGTTCGTGGCATACTAATTTGATCACAATATAAATCTTAAATGTGTATATTACGCATACCAAATTTATCTTGCAGAGAAGTCTGGGGTAAAAATGTTTTAGAAATATTTACTTTAACCATTGATTTAATTTTTAAAACATATTTCTTTGGCTTTGTTTTTGCCTATTTTGTGTACATGTTCCATAAATACTTTCGTAAATGATGTTCATTAAATGAGTAGTTACAACTGCTAATTTCAATCAGATGCACTCACAGTTGCCAGAATTGGAGTTCATAATTCATATTCCATCATTAATCCCCTCATTCAGTTTACCATACTTGCTGTTCTAGCTCATGATCCTCTAAGATGGTCCCTACTTATTTTTACTATAATGAAGTGCCTCATGACCTAAACGGGACTAGACTAGTGAGGCTAAGCAGATGAAACAATGTCTGCAGGAACAGATCTTGCTTTGCTGAAGAAATTATCCAGTCAAAAACCAAAGCAGTGGAAAATGTAAATAATCATTCCATACCATTTGTGAACCATCTGCAGGCCAACAGTTATTCCCTGAAGAAATTAATGTATATTTCAAGATGACAAATATGAGAGATAAATATGATCTGCTAGTACAATTCATATCAGAGGAAATTCAGCAGCAAGCAATGAGACAGAATCAGGTATGCATCTTGCAAGCTGATTTTTAGCTCTTCCAATAAGGTTTAAATTAGATATAAATAGTTCATGTATTTTACACCTCGGAGCAGAGTTCACATAAAGTAAAAAGTTAAATTAACCAATCTGCCACAATATTTTTCTATTCTTCTATGTAGCACATACACGATCAATGAAAAATACTCTTTTTACAAAGAAAGATGACATTCAGTCCAGAAAATGTGAATGCTTTGTAGTATGCTTCTGATAGTGTTTACTAAAGCATGCTTGTTTTGTTATGGAAGTAATTTATTACCTATGTACATTTTAGGGCATCTTCTTAGGAAGAAAATGCAGAGGAAAAAAAACAAAAAGGCATTTTAAGACTACAGACATACAGAATTTTTCAGGAACTGAATGTAAACATTTCTAAGACTACTTTCAAAAGAAGATACGTTGATTAGACACAAAAAGAATTAAAACAGACCTTTAAAATATTATTAGGTCCGTAGCTAACTTTCATAAACGCTAGGGATCTCAGGTTTTCATTGATAAGTTATGTCTTACATAGAACTACTTGTCTACAACAATTTGCCTAGTTTTTGGAAGAGTGAACCACGGGAATTCGTGTTGCTCAGCACATCACTGTTTGGTCTTCTTGAGCCATACGAACACTGAAGGAAGTGACTGAGTGTACTGGCATTGGAACTTTGTAAATCTAAACTGTTTGTAATAGGCACAGGTGTTCTCAGCATCTACAAACCAAGTTTTAGATTTCTATATGAAAACTTATTTAGATGACTCGAAAATATATGTAGCAAACTTTTACTTCAGCTGGAAAACAGTGCTTTTCTCCAACACTGCATTATCATACAACTGAAGAAAATAAACCAAAAAGAACAGGTGAAAAGTCCACACAAGTTCAATATTAAAGATAAAAATGATTTTTCTAGTACCAAAGGATAGTTTCCCTGAGGAGATATTTCAAGAGTGAAGGTCAATTTTTGAAAAGCACTTTAAAGTACATTTAATTTTGAAGAGGACTGTCAGAATGCAAATATAGTGATAATGCAGATAGTATACGTCCAAGGTGCTTTCCTGCCAACAAAGGGAGATGTTTATGATTTATTACACATAATACTCACTTGACTGAACAGAAATTGGGTTTATTTATTTACTTAACAGTTCTTTTTAATAATGTCCCCTAGGTAAGCTGGGAATGATAGTGTACATTCCAGTATTCAGTGGCAAGCCTGTGAATTTGCTGTTCAAGGGAAGTACTCTAGTTCAACAAAAAAATGCTCAGAACAACCTGGGATAGTACATCCCACCATATTGCAAAGCACAGTGTCACTTCCCCTAGAAGACAAACTAAATCCTGCAACAGGATTCCTGGGAAAGAAAAAGACAATTAGAGAAAATGAAAAATCATCCATTCTTTGCAGTGAAGACATAGTAGATTTTAGACAATATTTTAGTTTAGCTCCTAGAAGAGGTCCACGCATGATACATGTGTCTTTCTAGAAAACATTGTAGTATTTTGCATACTGAGCTCTAGCTGTCACTGCTGATATACAGTAGTGCTCATAACCTGCCCCATAGAAAAGTAGGTAGAAAAAATATGAAGGAAGCAAAAAGATGACAATTAATGAGAAAAAATCTCCAAAATGAAAACCTGAGTAGGGGTTCTTAGACCTATATTTTCCAATGGATAGACCAAAGCATGTGTATTCAGTCTGAATTTCACACATTTGTTCCAAGAACAGAATTGTTTTCTGATACAACACTTTGTTTTAGTTTTAGGAATGGAAAAGAGATCTGACACTCAGGCATGGAAAACATTCTGATTGAAGGTATTTTAGTAAGACAAAGAACCTTTAGATCACCAGATTTTTTTATTATGTTGTATTAGTGTTTCTGTCTACCACGATTAACTATTCTCTCACCAGCTGGACCTAATCACCTACATGTGTATAGAGAAAAGTACAGGAAAAAAAAAATATTGGCAGGTGAGTGTATGAGGTACTCAGCCTTCAGGACTTTACCAACTACGTGCCAAAACTTTCCTGGCACAGAGGTACACAAAACCCAAACCATCCTCAATGCGAGCTGAGGACAGGCATAGTTTGGAGAAGTTCACAGTGGAAGATTAGAACAGTTCCCTAATATGAATAACCACTCCACTGCATTAATAAGGCTACTCGCTGCAATGACTGGATATATCAGGTACAAATCAGGCTGACTTGCACAACTGGAATTACCCAGTGCTTGGTGAAAGCTTGTCCCAGACGCTAGTTACATGGAACAGCTCTACAGGCCATGCTTGACCTGCTTTTAAGCCACATGCATCATGCGTGCTGTTCATTGTTACACTTAGACAGAAAACTCTTAGCCTAAAGTGCTTGAAGACATAATGCAAGCAAGGGGTGGGAGAATGGAAGCAACAAAGGTCTTCCTCCTTTATTCCGCTAGACCATGCCCTTGTCTCAAAAACTCAGACTTGAGACTCAGAGAGTATACCTACTCCTCCCTTAGACTATGCAGGAGTACAGCTGTATCAGGGCAGCACTTCACCAGAGTCAACTGGCACTGCTGCAGAGCATAGAATTACTTTGGAGTAATACCATACTAACAGCCTTATGTGGCCTCTGGGACCCAAGGTAATAATATTGCAGTTTTATATGATGTAAAGCAGAGCCATCTTTCCTCTCCTGAGCTGGAGAATCAGAATCTAAATCTGGTCTCAAACAGTAACTGACTAAAAAGCAGTAAATTAAGTTGACTTTAACTTCTGATGACAAACTGGTAAAGAAACTAAGTGCTTAATTGTGAACCTTAATTTTCTCTTGATTGTGTTTGATTTGTATTGGCAGCTGTTTTAATGGAGAAACACTACATTATTTACCATACCAGAACACTCTTATTTCATTCAGTAAAACAGTAGAACACCGATATGTAAAAACATGAATGTTCCTACATTTGTTCTTCTGAAAACTTAGGTACAGTTTGCCAGGGAAAAATAAATTAGCAACGTAAGAAGCTGCAATATTTCACTAACATGCCACTAGTGAATAAATAACTGTGATGCATTTTACACTTAATTAACTTATGTTGTCTTAAAGCTAAATGTTAAATCATAACAAAAAGGAAAATAAAAAAAAAAAAATTCCACTGTCAACCTAAAATAAGATTTCATTCTTCACTAAAATGCTACCTCCAGTTACATGATTTTCAAGTCCTTCTGGGAAATATTTTCAATAAAATCACATTTTAAAAATGTTTTCTGTAGACATCCATTCTGAAAACACATCTTAAATGGAATTGTAAAAATCAATTAAAGTTTATGTCTCACAGTCTACATTTATAGGTTTGGTATTGAATTCATGGGCTGTGCAGAATGAGTTATTCATTAACATTACTTTTTTCAACATAATTCATGAAAAAGGGACGCACTGCTTGAAAAGTGCTGATGGAGTTGGCTAATTGGGAAAACATACCATTTATATAAATTCAACAAAATTTCTACAAAATTTCTGCAAAGAGAAAGGGACAGAAGGTAAACAGGTTTACAGTGAAATCTTGCTATGGAGATATTCTGATAAAGTACTGTAACAAATGTTGCTTTTTGAAGAATTAAGGCTACTTCTTACTTCTCTTATTCATACAAACAGTTATAATAGAGTTCATGGGAATTTTACTGCTAGCTTTAGTAAAAGTACAGTCTGTGACACTTGAGCTATTCTCAGGAACAATAAGTGCCATTTAACTCTCTACTGCTGCAATCAGTGCTCTTATTGTTAGAGGAGCAGTGAGTGGAGAAAAGAAAATCCTGAGAGCTTGAATGCATTAAAAACATTTCTAAAATACAAATAAATAGGCAAAAAGCCATTTGAAACTTCTCATATTATATGTCAGGAAGATTCAAATCACAATAATTTCTATACTGTTCAACTTCAATACATATAGATGAAGTGTACACAATCTCTTTGCCTTCACAAATGTAAATTTGGAACTGTCTGTACAAAAGATAGTTGATCATCCACACTTACTTGAGCAGATGTTTGTGCGTCCAAGCCTGCTCCCATGGAATTCACAGGAATTTTCCAGTGACTCAGGTGAAGATGACCCAGGTCTTCAGTATGTCAGTGTATGTAGTGGATAGTTTTGTATTAATAACTGTTACGTAAGTAATCATTTCAATTTCAATGCTATTTAAAAGTCTGATTTAAGAAATGAACTTTTCTTGATAATTCATGATTTCAATAACATGTTTAGATAGAAAAGATTAAACATGATTTATGTGATTAACTAGTGCAAATGTAATGGTTTTCAAAAAAATAATCTCTTAGATACAATTGTTACACTTGTTTCTCTCACTTCTGCAATACTCTATTCTCAAAGTTTTTTTCTTTAGATACCGTCTCGTTCTAAAGAAACTCAATCAAATTCTGTTTATTAAAAAAAACCCCAAAACCAGTTCAACATCACTACCGAAGGGTGACTAAAAAGAAGCTTGACTTTTAGAAACAGCAAATGAGCAATTCTCTGAAGCTTTTGTTGGCTAGACATTTTTTACTTAAATCAAGAATCTTAACATAATATCATCATGCATATATAATAATGTAATACATAATAGCATAATGCAGATCTTAATGATACACATTTTCAGTGTACAACTCGGTACCATTATTCATATTCTCAAATTATAAGTAAAACTTCCAGGAAAATTTAGGTTTATAATTGTTCAGTTGCTTTTAATTTCAAGTTTTTAATCATAAACATCATAGTAACAATTTTTCTGAAATGACCCTTTTAAACATTGCTAGCTAATAATAGTCTGCCAATAAATAAACAAGAGCTTATAAGTGATAAAACTTGGTGTATCTGCTGTCCATTGAGTATTTTGTGAGTCGTGTCCTTTGAATTGATATCCGTGCCTTAGAGTATAAAAAGATTAGCAAACGGCACATTTATTCAAGTAATGGACAGCTCTTTCTACACTTATTAACATCTGTGTGTCCTCTTGATGACTTCAGCCTTTCTGAGACTAACAAGCGAATTTGGGATTTATAGTTGAGAAACAGCATGGCTGCGTCTACTGTCAGTCTTTATTCATTAGTCTAATAATAGGAGGTGTAATAAACAACATAGATTTACAACTGTACATTTTAATTATTGTTTCTGAAGGTTTACATAATGAAGAGAAGTGATTACTGCTCCTTCTTACTTGGAATTTTCTCTTTTGGTGCCAGATAGTACCAAGTTATTCAGAAAGCAGGCAGCTTTGCTCTTTTCATCAGTGATTCATGTAAGAGTTGACGGTGTGTTACGGCAATCTGAGCTTCAGTCTAACAATCTGATTTGTTGGCTTAGAAGATTTACTGCATCTTGATTTTCTTGATAAATTCCATGTGAAAGCAAATACCAGCTGCCCTGACAACATCTTTATCTATGTAAGTTCATATTGGTCCAGATAGAAAGAGACTTACATAAAGCTGAGCATTTTGTAATGAAAAGTTAAACATTTGTACAGCTTTCATATGCAGATTTTTTTAATCCACAGGTAACTATAGTTAAATTTAGAAGCAATATTTTGCTTTTGGACAGTCTTTATTATTTTTAAACAAAGATATTAAATAATTACATCTTGTTAGCATGTATTACATACAAGAGGAAATGGAAAGTCCTTGCTTACTATACACCACCGTGTAATTGCAAAAGACTGAAGAGAGAGAATCTAATGATAAACTATAAAAAAAACCCATGCATAGACCAAAACTATGGATTATACAACAGGTTCAAAATAAATGTTGTATAGAAAATAGTTCGATTTCCTGGGGTGAACTATATATCAGATTGTTGCCCTAAAAAAAAGTTTTCATTTCTGTAGCCAGTTCCTAGATTACTGGGCAAATTTAAAATCTGAATCTCCCATTTACTTGATGAAAGCTCATGCTTTCCTGTATGTCCATTGAATAATTGTATTTCTTTCTACAGTTTACAAAGAATAGTAATATATTTATGGCAACTGCAAATCTTTGAGATATTCTGTCCATGTAGTCTTACCTATGTGCTTTGTATTTCTGAGTTTAACAAATTCTGTCCAACAGTGTGCCTCATGATGCAACCTGTACGTATACTGTGCTTTCCTACCCGAGAATACACTTATGCAGTACAATTTTAATTTCTTCTAAATTTAATTGGTATTCTAGAAACAATTTTCTGATTTTCTTTGAATCCAGAGTTCTGAGGAAATGATCGTATATAGTAGGATTCCATTTGGACAAAACAACTTAAAACTACTGTAAAATCAAATAATAAATAAAATTAGAAGTAGCTCCCACTCATAGCAATCAGTTGTATTCCTCTCCATTTTGATACCAACATTGCAGACATCCTTGAGGAGGATGCAGGTATATACTGTGAAGACTGGTGTACAACAGCGTAACAGTTTAAGGTAAATCTTCATTATATTGGTGGGTTTCCTTAGATGTTTTAGTTTAATGATAATGTGCATTGGAATTTCTGCAAAGAAAACGCCTCAGAGCTCTTGAATCAAAAAAAGAATCCTGAAGAGAAAATACTGTGCATATAATTTTTTAATAACCTATGCCTCTCAGGCTGTCTGGTGCTTATTAATCTGTCTGATCATCAGGAATTAAATTCAAGGATGTAATGGAGAAAGCAGCAAGAAGCAAAACTGCTGTGCAATTTCTTTGAGGCATCCTAAATCTCAGAAGGATTTACTCCTTTTCTTAGACTACTTTGAAATACAACATTGACAGAGATAACAATGTTAGATAAGCAAATTCAAAGAAACAAACGTATTCAGCAGATGCCTGGAGATATAGATTATAGAGCCATCAAACTGAGTTGGTTATTTCAGATGGTGAGGGAACTGCAGCTGGATTCCAGAGAATTAGGCCACATTCCCATCTGGCAGGAAGTATGGGAATTTTGGAAACTGAAAAATTTGAACGAATGTTAGAAACTAAGAATACCAAAGTCACAGTTTAGGTGTTAGGTTGCCCGTTTAAATGTCTGGGCAACTATACCTCTGTTCTGATATAATTATGGACACTGAAAATTCTTTATGGCTCACAGCCTTGCATGGATTCCTCTCCTTTCAGAGCATGATTATATATATCAGCAAGAAGGACATGTATCAGTAAGAATTATAAGATGCATGGGATAAAGAGATTCAAAGATGCTAACAAAGATGGGGCATCCAGCTACTTCCCAGAGAAAAGGGGAGGTGGAATCACTATACTAAGCTGGCTGTTTTATGTCAGCAAGGAAGACTTTTTTGGTGCTGGTTGTATTTTACCTCTTGCCCTTCCTATCAGTGATCTGTGGCAATACAATGACACTTCTAGGATGGTTTTTAGAAAAAAAAGTAAATTCAATCCAGTAAGTACTGATAGGAAAGAATACTCCCATCATTAAAAAGACAAACAGCTGCCACCAAGCCAGATACATTTAGCATGCTTCCCCTGGGCAGATTTTTCACCATCATAGGACATAGAGATTTTCAGTCTCAAGATTTTAACTCCATTACTATATAGCAAAAGTATTTTAACTCTAAGCAGATAATTGCTGTTTTAACAGAAAATTAAAGAGTAATGTCAATGAAGAAGACAATTTGCTATAAAAATACTTCATATCTACTAAGAAACAAACTTGAAACTAAGTTCCCAGACACTAAACCAGTGCAAAATGTTTTTTGTGGTACGATGTTCTTAGGCATGAATCAGAACTGCAGAATTAAAGTTTACTGTCACAAAAGCAGGCTTGGGGATTTTAGGGCTACAGCACTCTTAGACGTTAAGGTTGCACACATACCCTGCATACTCTTGTTCCTCCATTCAAGAACAGGCTAAGAAAAATAAATAAAACAATCCAAATCTGCTACAGAATGGATAGGTGTGCCAAAAGTACAATCAGGCAGTCACCTGAGGGACAGCAGATATATCCACTATTCCTTAGGGAGTGTATCAGAGCTGTCACACTAAAAGAAAATGGACTTTCTTTTCTATCAAAAGACTTTGTCATATTTAGAATATGGTTTACAATATGGAAAAACTTCTGGCAATAACCATGAAGAAAAATTGGTTTATTCATCTTGATTACTGTTAGGGATTTTTCTATTATGTAAACAATAGCTTATAGGTATTCAGGCATCCAAAGCTTCAAAATCGCTTTGAGAGCAGGCAGCAACTGACTATGCTGAATGCAAACTCATCATATAAACCTCTTGATAGTTATTATTCGAAGAAACACATTGCATCTGTCTTTGCCTGCACAGACTACCAAGTGAGAAGTACTGAAAGAGCCTGAGAAGTTGCTGTGAGGGCATGCAAATGTATTCAGATCTTTTTAAATCAGTGGAGAAGCACTTAGGCTAATCCTAGAGATGTGCTTGTTATTCTAAACTGTTGCAAATGTCCTCTTAAGATAGTAATAAGAATTTAACTTTGAATTTATATAGCATTGCACACATTAAAATATCCCACAAAATTAGCAATAGTCTGTATGCCCTATACCATTTTGACTGTGTTCAGTTAAGCCAAGTGGGGCTTGAAGAAATAAATACTTTCGGGCCATAACATGGTATTATTAAGCACCTGCTTTCAGTACAAAACTGTGTTTTCTTTGTTTGGACATCATATATGCCCGGGGTTTATTATTTAGTCTGAAAAAGCAGAAGAATCAATTCATAACACAAAAAAGGGAATTTCATCCCCGAGTGCATTTTTCCAACAACACAGTAGATTGGGATGAGAACACTCTTAACACTTCACTAATAATTAGTCTTCACGCCTTAGCAGAACCTAATAATAAATAAAAACTACTTTTCTATGATTTTTGCTCATCTTTTTTTTTTTTTTTTTTAATATAATTTACTTTAGATTGCCTCTTTATATCAGATATTACTGTGTTTTTCTTTCCTTCCAGATGCTTAAGAGGTTAGGAAAGGATTTTATTTGTTTTGATTCCTCTCCTGGGAAAAGAATCTACCAGCTTGTCAGTTTCCTCAGTACTCCCTATATAACAAGAAGTGGCCTATATGGAAGGTCTCCTTTTCTTAGCTCTACTCCGAAGATGCTGTGAGCACCTGAAACTTCTGTTAATTTCCTTAGGTACTGCAGGTGTTCAGCAGCTCTAAAGATTGAACGTACTGGGAACAAACAAATGTGAGAAACTTAGAGTGGATCCATGAAGCTAATAAGGACTGTGAGTCCTAAAATAGACAGCAGTGAACTTACACCACCAAAAAAAAAGTATTTCTTCCAAGTGAACACATCAAGAAAGATGGGACTTGTTAGAAAAATACCTTACTTCTCTTTTCTTGAATGGCCCAGTTCACAAGCTCTCATTACATTTTGCAGACTGAAATAGAGTAAGATTTGTTGCTACTCAAATCTGAACCTTAGTCTGATTCCCATGACTACTATTGTCACTATATAATTAATATAAAAATATTTTCTGTTATTCTCATCTTCTGCACACCAAAACTGCATTTTTCCCTTCTCTTCTTTAATGCTGTATTTTATTATTTACTTGTTGGCTTTTTTTTTTTTTTTCTTTCCTGTGCACTGGTAGTTAATTATGTTTTATATATGCTGGAAATTTCTAATAAAAGCACTAGGACTTAGAATAAAAACTTTTATCTTTTGTAACTGATGGAAAATCTGCAAGTTTAATTAGGCAACCCATTGAGATAAGTGCAGCAACAAATAAATTTCCCACTCATAAATGCAGTACAGCCAACACGAGACTGCCTAGCAAGTTTCAATTCACTCAAGTACCAAAGTATTCATATCCAACACATTTGGGGTAGATAATAACTTCCTGATACAAAACAAGGATTATGGAGTGAACCCCAGCAGGGCAGCTGATTCTTAAGCACTGGAAAATCTCCCACTGGACTAGAGCACACACCCTTTTTTCTTTCAGAGTGATAGGCAAACAAGTGGTGACAGGAACATGCGTGAAGGAAGAAGAGGTTAATACAAAACTGTGCTTTGTAAGTACTTACTATCTAGGCTGCTCTAGGTTGCCCTATAAGCAAGCTGGTCCTGATGACCTGGAGAACACAGAAGTAAAAAGACCCTATTTAGTCTATGAACATCTTGTTTACAGTGCAGGTCATTCTTCTGTTTCTACTATGCATCATCTGAATCTGGAAAAAAATAAAGACGAGGCTAGCCTGAGAGTACTGATGCCAGCCACTGGTAAAAACTGAGAAGGTATGATCTTGTGATTAGAAATATCAAGAGAAGGGGCATTGATACATAGAATAATGTCTTAAAAAGAAGAAATAAAAAATTATTTTAAAATAATGATCACACAATAGGAGTTGTAACTTTTATAATAAAGCCAGATGTTAAACACTGTTTAATAATTGACATAAGGAAACAATGGTACTTAAAAAGGAGATATTTATTTCTCATTAGTCAAAGACCCATTGCATTTTTTACTCTTGCAGATGAAAAGCAGTGTACTTGAGGAATCAATTAAAAGTAACAGAATAAAAGCAAGGAAACAGCAGTATCAGTTCAGAATTTGCAACCTATCTGCAATTTGCTTCCACTTAAAAACATGACTGTTTCTTCAGAGCAATAACTGCATAGCATCTGGGGGATTTCACAGGATCGAATAACTTCACAAGTCCAGACCAGGCAATGTTGTCCTGTAAAATGATATATGGTTGAAGTACATAAAAATGTGTTTGATTTAAAAGCTAAGATATGGTAAAAGGTCCGTATTTTGAAATACAACATTGAAAAAAAAAAAAAAAGAAATCCTTAATGCAAAGCAGGAAAATCACTTATGTAAGAAGAAAATCATGAAAAGTTTGTCAGGACAAAAAAAGGACACCAAAACCAGGATGTATTTAAAATTCATTACATTATTTCTGGCATTATCAAGTAATAGCTTACCACCCCTTCATCATTACAGCTTTTTTTTTTTTTCGGTTGAACTAGAGCACAGAAATAAAGGATCAACTCCTACTTATTTCATGAAGCACATTCTACTACTGAAGCTAATTAATTGACTTTTCAAATTAATCAGGCCAGCTGGATCTGGTCTTCATGTTGCATATGGCTTTTATCATTTTTATTTTTTCTTCCTAAACACATTTTGTGAATCAACCAGTGCAAGATTAATCAATGCATATATTACATTTAGAAAAGGTAAATTAGTGCTAAATGCAACAAGTCTGATCTCCTGTCTTGGAAATCACAGATCTCTATGTGATTTACAACTAGTTGGCATTTTAGGAAAATACATCATTAGTTAAATATTTGAAATTGCCTTTTCATAAAAATAGCAGTTACAACAAGAGCACACATTTACTGCAGCTCAGTTGTTCTAAGTGCACTGTGTCAGAGAATAAAGTGAATTTTTATTTATGATAAAATGGAGCTGTTAAAATGAAAGATTTAAAGTGGAAAACTAGAGTTATTCACATGAATGCTTTAAACTTTATTTTAAAATTTTATTTTGACCGTGGCCCAGAGCAGAAGCTGGAGGATGTTACCATTTCCTCCTAGCAAATTAGTATTTGTCCAAAAAATATTTACTGGTGCAGAGAAAGTATGACTGTTCCTTCTGATTTAATCAGGCTAAGCTCAAAATTAATGCTAGAAGAAACACTGTAATATAAATCATTATGGAGTAAATGTAGTAGCACTTGCTTATTATATTCCAAGTCTATACTAGTAAAATATATCCAGGCTGTATGTTAGTCAAAAGTACCTCAGTTGACCCATACAGCTGGAAAAAAGTGTACCTTCTCTCATCTTTGATCTTAATTAAGAAACAATAAAAGGAAATCATGAAACATTTTGGATCTGATCCAAATTTCTTGAGTTATATGTTCTAACACATACTCACTGGAAGCTCTAGCATGTACAGCACAATGTTTGTTTATCATTTCCAATATTTGTTTTAATTATTAAATATATGAATACATTGTCTAAAATGATATTTGTTGCCGATTTAATTAATATATTTTTTACTGTCCATTGACTAGTAATTACCATACAATTAAAAGAATATAAAGTTTACTGTTGCTGCTTTTCTGAAAGTCAAAGCATCTGCCTGGCATATGTTTATACTAAATGGAATGAATGCTTATACTTTTGCAAATATGATGAGAATAATAATTCTGCATTAGAACTTTTGCTCTGTACAGTAATAAATCGGCTGAAATAGTCTCATTTCACTGATGTAGCCTTCAGGTATCATAAAATATAATGCAAAAATACCTGCTCCTTGAGGTAACAAAGACGATCCAGAAGTATCAAAACTTCTATGCAGGGTGCCAGAAGAACCTTCAACTGAAAGAAAGATTAGATACCGTAATGATTTGGGGAGACAATATATTTCCAAATGGCTACACTTTCACAGAACAATTCCAGGAAGGTCAATCATTTTCTAGTTGTTCTGTTGTACAAATGCCACCTTGCCAATTTTCCCTGTAGGACAGAGTCTTCCAAACAGATTATATTAAAGATCAAAAATACGTGGAATGCCATAAAGTAAGGGAACTATGTTATTTACTTGGTTTCAAGACATTGTTCAACAAGAAAATTGTATTATATGAAACAGGACGATTTTTAAGAGGGAAATAATGACTTTTAATAAAAAGAATTTTTATTAAATAACTGTATGGAGACCAGTCTAGGTTTAAAAGGAGACTGACATTTCATTTTCCAGGGTAATAGTCCCCCTTGAAAAAGAATCTTCCATGTGTTTGCTTTATTATTTTACTGACACCTAATATAGTTTTGTAATACGATATGCTCCAAAGTTTGGAAAGGGGAGCTGCTTTGTTTTTGAGATTGCATACCACAGTGCAAGACAGTCCACCTCCACATAAAACTTAACAGGGCTTTGTTCTAGACTAGCACATATATACAAGGTACTAGTATTAATCCTGTAATTTTTACCATATTAAATGCTTCAAGCTCATTCATTCTGTGCTTGTATTTTTCGTAGTAATCCATTATACAGCTGTCTGAGATCTGCAAGAGATTGGAAAAAAAAAAGACAGATCTATTCTAGTTACTTTTTCAAGAGAATGTTAAAATTAAATGTTTGTTTGGGGTTTTTTTCCTAATTGAAAGTCACACAACAAAATGAAATCCGTGTTTTGTATTTGAAATTAGCACTTTCCTAAGATTTATTATAATTTTCCAATAGCAGTTTCTCACTTCTCATTTACATTAACTGTTCTTTAGACAGCATTTTGCACTGACATGAAATACTGAGATACATTCATTATTCAGAAAGCTCTAGCCATTCTTAAATGAGTATTACACAGTAAAGTGGAGATAACATTCTCATTTCCTTTCCCATATATCTTATCCCCCCCCGCCTCACTTCAATCCCCAAGAGATTTATTTAAATAGCTGAGAAGTGGATTCTGGTGTGAGAATAACATGCTTCCATCAGGACTTCTGGATGGTAATTCACATCACAAAACCTACTATCAGAGTCTGGAAACAATACTTTGTTTCTCTGTGCCTCAAGTTACAAAACTTTAAAATAAAACTTTCTCTATTTGCTTTGAACTACATGTTCCCCTATTCTCTTTCCAGTCACCTGACATAACCTTGCCAACACTGCCACTATTACTGACTGTAAATGCTGTGATTTGTGGCTGAATTTGATACAAATGCAGCTCCAGAACTCAACTAAGCCAAATACCCCTTCCTTTTTCAGCCCTTAGCAGCCAGTGCACCACAGCAGGTAGCTAGAGCTATGACCATCACCGCTTTTCACAAGTCATGTTCTCTATAGGGCTGCCAGACAACATTTTCCAGCATTTAAAGGTTATGATGTCTCCACACTTCTTCTGTTCACAGTCCTGGGAGCTAGACAAGACAGTTGAGCTGACCATATAAGGAACCTGGCAGAGGAGTGCAAAGTAGGTTTGCAAGACTGATGGAAAGTGCAGAGCTGAAAGAGCCTGATGTACTTCTTCGGTACTGGGAGTTTGCACTATGGCTACTTTGTTGTGGCTATGGAAAGAGCAAGTCCACAACTCAACAGGAAGTAACAGTACTGACAGATGTGTAGATGTGGCAGTGTTAAGTTTATGGTGGATCTTGATGGTCTTAAAAGTTTTTTTCTGATCTAAATGAGTCTACAGTTCTATGATTTTATAACAAAAGATTAGGAAAGGTGACATGTTTAATGCATTTTTTCACACTTCTTACTAGAAGAGACATCTGTGGGCATGTGGCTAATCCAGTTGCTAATAGCTAAAATCTCAGCCTAAAATAGGGAAACAAGGTAGAGAACATTTATACAAATTACAAGTTTTCAAATCAGGTATGTATTATGAACTTCATCCTAGGACAGCCAAGAAGGGCATGAACTGACTTCAGAACTATGACTCATTGTCACTGAGAAGATCTCAATGATGGCTAGTAGACGTCTTTTATTATAGAGCAGTCAGTTCAATGCACTGAAAAAAACAGAGCAAATAAAGATTTAAAAAACACTGAAAGATAAGCAGATGAGTAATAGTCAACATGGAATGTTTAAGAACAAATCACAAGTCAGTCTACTTTGCTTGTAAGGAGGGCGAAAGGATTCACAACCACAAAAAAACAACTGTCTGTCGTATATTTTGATGTCAGCAAGATTTCTGACACCATTTCATGTAAGAATTTCATAAGCAAATTTAAGAAACAAGGTTTGATCAAGGTATTATAAAGTGAGTGAGAACTGTTTGAATGACCACAACCACAGAATAGTTACTAATGGGTCTCTGAAAAACTGAAAAGATCTGCTAACTGGAGGTCCATTACAAAATGCAATGTTTTCAGTAAGAACTCAGACAATAGAATAGAAATCACATTAAGCCTGCAAATGTGCAACAGGAAAGCCCTGATAGAACTTAAAAGCAATTTTCATAAATTGGAGTATGGCTTGTGGGGGTCGATGTGCTGGCTGAGATGGAGGAATGAGGAGGTGGCATGACCTGGACAGTGACTGGAGGAAATGCTGCATGAACGTCAGCTGGAAGTCCAGTTGCTGTGAGACCGACAGAAAAACTTTTTGTGGAAGTACTACCTCCTGGGGCTGGGGGTATAAAAGCCTGCATATGCTATAAGTAGCATCTGGAAGTACCACCCTCTCTGGGGCTGGGGGTATAAAAGTCCGTGTGCTATAAAAAGAATCCCCAAGGGTATAAAAATCTGTGTGCTCTCAATAAAGCTGATTCTGGTTGCACCTTCAACCAGGATTCATGCCTTCATATGCCACAATTGTTTAGAAAAGAAGTTTAAAATGCTGTAAAGAAAAACAGAAGGGACTACAATCAGGCAGAAATAATCAGCTGTTCATCACAGGGAACATCAAATGACAGTCTGGGAGATATAGCAGATCACAAGCTGAGTGAGAGTCACAATTGCCCTACTGAAAAAAAAAATCAATCACCATTCTGTGACATGTATGGGAGAGCAGTCTGCAAAGCGCAGGAAGCAATTCTTCAACTCTGCCCGGCAGTGCAAAGCTCTAGCTGGAATCCTGCATCCATTTTTGGGCATCAGTTGTCAAAGAAAGAAATTAACTGTCTGAAAAAAGCCCTGAGAGAGAAAAGAGATCAGGGATCTAGAAAACAGGCTAAATTAGAGAAAACTGAGAGTTGGGATAATAAGTTTTTGTGAAGGCTATCATCAAGAAGCAGAGAACAGTTTGTTCCCAGTGTCTACGGTGGACAGGATAAGAACTAACTGTCTTGCATTGCAGAAAAAAAAAAAAAAAAAATCAGCCAAAACTTGAAGAAACTTTCTCTGTTCAAGGTTAATTAAGGACTGGGGAGGTTGTCAGCCTCCATCACAGGAAGCTTTAAGAGGATTTAATAAATATTTTTCAGGAATGATACAAAATTCTAACTCTGCCTTTAAAACAAAGGGATGGGTTAGAAAAACTTTCCTAGTCTTTCAGTCATACTTTTATAATTTACAAAGTACTTTTTCCCACAGAGGCAAGATTGAGTAGCTGACTTGGTAGCAAAAATTTTGACTTTTTTGGTCTTGTTGCTATTTTATTTTCAGTAAAGCTGTGCAAATATCTGAGAGGTTTTTTTTTTCTTCCCCTCTAAAGAGTCAAATCAACCAAAATACATCAGTCATGAGATAAACAAAAGAGTTTATTTAACCTCTGCCCTGTAAGCTTTTCATTTCAACTAAGAATTAAGAGGTTTAGTATAATGGATTTTTGAAATTATAGGCTATTTGGAATTAAAATACAAAGTCTGTATTTGTAAAAATGCAATCATTAAACCCTTCTGCTTTTGCTTCCTTTATGTTCTCCATTTTTCAACACAAAGCATTCAAAGTAAAAGGAAAGAAGCTGTGAAATGTTTGGCAAATAAAAAGCCGGGTCAAAAATGTCTCTTGGATATTGTGTACTTGAGTACTGAGCCCAAATGCTTTTCTAGTCCCTCCATTCCGACTGAATGCATCCTGCTGTTGTGGATAGATTACTTACTATTCCAAACTGTGCCTCCCTCAGTTAAAAGCTGGGTGAGTGAACCAATTCAATGCAACAGCCCTGCTAGGAAACAGAGAAAGTGTCCACCAAAAAGCAGATAGAAAAGGGCATAAAAAGGGTAACTGGTAGCTAGCTATGTGGTCATTTTAGAAGACTAAAACCCAGACAACACTGGCTTTGTCTGAAATTGCAACAGCTTGCCACCTGGCTTCTATTCTTAAAAGGTACCCAAAGCAATCCTCAGCTATCCTTCCAAGGTGAAGTAGGAGTAAATTACTGTTTGATTTTAGGAACAGAGCTGCTTTTGCACATGCAAAGCAAGCCCCATTTAGCCACTGGGGTTGCCCATGCAACTGTTCTCTATGCAGGACTGCCAGACACTTATTTATCCAACAAAATTTCTTGGAACACATGCACTGAACTTTTTTCTTATGTTATGATATTGATACTATGAACTTTTGGCCTGAGTGAATATGCATGAAAAAAACAAAATACATATATCATGCACTTGTCTTAATAATGATTTTGCACTCAAAGATCTAGCTTATGCTACTGATACTCAAGTAACCACCAGTACATACAGAGAGGTTTCAGCCAATGCTTCTTTGTTGATTTAGCAACAATATTCTGTGGTCTTTATCAGGTCGTGAACAAAAGCACCTTGTCTCTTTGCATGCTTTCTTTTAAACTAATTTCTTTGTGAATTGGTGTGGTTGCTCAAACAGCTGGAACAACCAAGTGGAACTAGAGGGCAGCAAGGTCTCCACTGACCTAGTTATAACCATATGGTGGAGCTGGCACTAAAACTATACCACAGGCCAGACTCATCTGTTGTGAACACTGGGAGACTGTCAACAGAGCCCTGAAAGCATGTGAGATACCACAAGCCTGAGGACACCCAAGTTAGACTGCAATCCCACAAAGATGCTGATTGAGCACAGGCTGAGAAGAAAACACACAGGCAAAAGATATATGACGATTAGTGATTGTCACACTTAACATTTCTCCAGAGAGTACTTTTTCAGAGTTGTGTCCTTCCCCAGACTAAAAGTATTTTGGCTCAATGAATGTCACAATGCACAGGCCCTACAAAGAAGAGAGCGAGCCTAAGGATGTTTTTTCCCCAGTCTGTTAAAAAAGACGTAATTTTTTTTGTCTCCCTCAAAGAGACTGCTTGCCCCTGCACCGACTGCACAATTCCATGTTTCCTCTCTCTTCTTGAGCCAGCATTATCATGAACAAGTACAAGAAAGCACTAAGGCAATGCTTTTAGCAGAGCAGTGACTTAGATGAGTTCAAAACACTTGGGAGATCATACTGTACAGCAACTTTTTACAATTTTCCCATGACTGAGGTAGTTAAAAATTGTAATGTCATGTAATATAGTGTAAAATAATGTAAAATAGATGATGAAATTACTGAGAAACTTAAGTATATTTAGAACTTTGTTTAAAATGCATTTAAAATGAATGTATTCTATATTATTTATAATTATATCTAATGGAAATAAAAGTCACATCTCTTATATTTCTTGTCAGACTAAAATGTTATGCTACCAAAATTAGGATAGTATTTTGTCTGTTTGAAAAAGACATATACTTAAAACCAGCATTATGCACGTATACTTAATAGGCTGTAATATAAGTGTTACCTGAGCTTTCACTCAGTATTTCCCCAGCCAATAAATGGATCAGGAAATCTGTGAGCTGAAATTCCTTCTGTCCAATAAAATAGTTGAGAAAGGCAACTCTTCAACAATTGTAAAATGCATTAAGTGTGAAAATTCATTTGGTGTCTTCATTTTTTGGCTGTTTAGGCTCAGTTAATCACCGTGTTAGAATTCATGGGAAAGTGGAGAGTATTTTTTTGGCTTTGGCTCCATGTTTGTCCAATGGCTGTACACAATAAAAAGGAGCAAAAGTAGAAACAATCTTAGCAAAGACCAACCAGTTTGAGGTATTCACTGTCGTTTAAAGAAATCAATTCTGAATTTGGTGTGGGGTAGTGTGGAATAACAACTGGAGGTGAGCTAAAAATTAAAATCATATTAAAGGTGCAGCATTTTTCACACATTAAGGAAAGGTGTAACATTGGAGAAACTTTCAGGGTAGAGTGGAACCGGTATGCAAGGAATTCATTTCACAACAGTTCCCTAAGCAACACTGCCTGCAAGCCACACAGGGGATGGAGCGGAGTGAAGATTCCACGGCCAGGCCCTGTTTGATCACTGCAGAGATAGGAACTTGTCACCCTGTGCCAACAGTCTGTCAGTTTTTGACAAAGTACTGTCCTTTGTGTGAACTTTGCTCATTATAATGTCATTATAATAGCAAAACACACCTCTGTCCCAAAGGCTGCCCGCCTCCGAAGTGTGACCACCCCTCACTGAGCTTGTGCTTTGAATTTTCTTCAGCTGTATCTTTAAAAGTGAAACAAGAGAAATTTACACCAATCATAATAAAGGTATTTATGACTAGAGTCACTCATGCTCCACCTTGAAGGTAAAAATTATTATAAAAATGGTTTAACTAAGGGGGGATGTTAGGGAAGGCATCATTGTGGACAAGTCAGGGCAGATACTAACACTGATCATCTCTGACTCCTGGGATCAGCTGACGGGCTGAACCTCACTTCCCCCCCCATAGGGATGCCTTTGGGTAAGATCTGGACTTTCTGCGTATTTCCCTGGGAAACTTAGAAATTTTACTGAGCTGCTCTTTAATGTAACGCAGTTTGCATGTGCTTTGCAGACAGTGAATTTATCACCAGCAATCCACAAGAACCTGTACTTCTGTTGCTCTCAATAAACTGCACTATTCATGCTGCTAGTTACAGGAGTCTCTCATTGGGTGCCGCCAGCTCCTTACTGGCTGCATGAAACCATGAAGTGAGACTAGATGGGGAGTGCAGTGCTGTTAGTGAATCCAGAGCTGTGAGAGTTCAGAAATACTGAACATGACTGGACTAATAGTGCCAAATTGGACATCACTCAGAATCTATGCCTAGCCACCCCAGCCCCTATGATATCTGAGGACCAGATGGAATGCAAGGGGATTTATTTTCTGCCAAATTACTTTACCCTTTCATAGGACAGACATTAAAGTTACAAGAAATCTCAGGTTAAAAGTCCCTCTCTTTCTCAATTTCAGCAAAAATTCTACTTTTTAGTTCCCAGTATATATTCAGGTTAGTTCACAGCTTACTGCATTATACAATTCTCTACTGACAGTTCCCCATCTTAAGTATGTGGGTTTTCAACACTTTTTAAAAAGAACATTAAAATTAAGCCACACAGTAAGATTCTTCCTCTAACTTCTTCATTTGCAAACTGCATTTTATGATATTCCACTAGTCATTGCTGAGGAGATATTACAAATCAAGGAACATTCTATGGTAAACTAAGAGAAGCACATCTCCATTTACTCTATGTCCTCTTCTCTGTCTTACTGAAATGAGTTACTGTAAAGAACTGTCCTGTGTGAAAGACTGACCAAAATGCTGGCTGCATTTTTTCCTTTTTTAGCACATTGATCATTGGTTCACATTATATCAGTATTGAAATTTTCAGGCAAGTGTGGAAACAGGGTGCACTATGTGACCTACATAAGCTCAGAATGATCCAGTGCAGGTCCCACAGGACACATGGCACAATCTTACTGCATCATAAGTTACAAGATGTATCTTTTCCAGTATCACCCCTTGATGACATACCCTGTAAGTATGTAGTTTGGGAGGATTAAAGTGGTACGGGTTGTAACATATTAAGTCAAGTGGGCATTTTATGAACTTTGTAATAGAACACAGTACAATAATGTTTTTAAGAGACACTGATAAATGCTCAAGAAGGGGGGAAGGTGCTCTTAAATGTTTTGTCATAGCAAAAGAGATAGTCATGCTCTTTTCACACCAGCAACAGTGTTGTCTACCTTAATATTTCCCTTCCAATAAAGTAGTTTCTTCCAATGTAATTTAGCTGACAGAAATAAAAAAACCCAAACAAAAAAAAAACCCACCCAAAAAAACCCAAACCCAAAAAAACCCAAACAAACCACCAAAAAACCCCAAACAAACAAACAAAAAAGCAACAACAAACCCCAACCAAACAAAAATGAAAAAACCCAAACACAACAACCAAACACAGCAAACAAACAAACAAAGAGATTATCACAAAGCCCACCAAGCTCTCAGAAAACATTTACAAAGTTTGTAAAGGCTCAAGAAGTGTTTCCAAACATTTTTCCAGACACTAGCTATGAAATTCTTGCAACGTACATTTACCACTGCATTTTCACAAAGCATTTAAGGAATCAGGACATCTGACTTTCTTAGCAGGAGTCTTTGAAAGTCCAATCTTTTAAGTTCCTGGCTTTGCAAAGCTTTAGCTGAAGTGTTTCCATCTAATACTACAGGAATCTGAACAAAGTAAATCGGCACTAATTTTAAAAGCAGCACTATTATCATATAAATAAATGCAAGCAAGCATAATTTATGTCTGCTGAAAATATATTCAGGATTGAACCCAATATATTAAATATGGATTTAGCTAACATGAATAACTGACTAATCTTAAAATAAGAGAAGACATCTCCATAATCCATGTTCACTCTGCCATCTGCACAATTATATAAAGGAAACATAAGCATTAAAACTGCAGTTCTAAACCAGTGACACATCACTGAAACTTGGAATACAACCATATTTTTCCTCTGAGTGGAAACCAAGTTATTTTTAAAATTAACATATTAATTAAAAAAAATCATTAGAATCAGCTATTGTATTACTGGCTTAAAAAACTCAGACTTTTGATTTCATTTTTTATTTGATAGTTAAGGCACTGAGAGATCACTTAGCTACTTAGTTTTCAGGCTTTCAGGCATGTATGCTAATGTTACTGGTAGGTGTTTGCATCATCAAAATGAAAGCAAAAAGTCACATAATCATGTTTTTCTGTTTTCTTAACAAGTAGGGCTGTTTTAAAAAGTCACTACTTCTATATGAGAGAGCTATCAGCTATTCACACTAACTATATAAAAAGTGGCCAAAGACAGAAGAAAAAAATGTTTAACAAAAAATAATCACTGAAAAAACCCCCATGACATAATTTCACACAACTTCTGATTTCAGTATTATCTACCAGTTTTACCACTCAAAATTAAATAGTCTGGAATTTGTAAAAACACAATGTCAATGTAGCAAAGGGAATTAAATTAGGAATTCCAGTAAAACTGAACGAGTAATTCAAATGTATACCAGATAAGTTTGGATTTATTTAATTAGATTTAAAATGCAAGCATAATTAACATAGGAAAAGGATTACTTTAAAAAAGAATGATATGTAAGATTTCCGGAGAATCACACAAAAATAATAAAAAAATATTAAATGATATATTAATTATAAATAAATCTAAAAATTCTCCTTATTGCAGAGCAAGCACTAAAACACTTATTTAAATATACTGCTAAATACATAACCTTTGCAGAATATACAAGATGATATGACATATGCAAATTTAGCTACACAGCTTCATCAAAGCTTTGAAATATTTTGAGTGGTACAATGATAGACATAATATATCTAATATCAAAGTTGTTTAAATTACTTAATATGATAAATGATCTTTTTACAGGACATTAATTTCTCTTACTGTGTTATTAATGTAAATGCTACTGTGATGGGTACAATGCCTCACCCAAGCATCTAGTGCCCTTTCCTGACCTGCTGGTTGATACCTGGCAGCTGTAAATCTTGTTGGGGTGCTCTACCTGAAGCATGGGATCAGAAAATACAAATGGGCGGCAGCTGTTTTTAAGAAGTCTGGTCAGGGTTACAGCAAATCTGGATGGTGGAAACTGAGCACTAACCATCTGTTTATTGTTGCAGATCTAATCTCAGGTTGTTAGGTGGAGCACCTGCCAAATAAATCACTTATTCCAGGGAAAGAACCCCAGCAAGTTCAGGTTGCGTGCAGACACCAGACTGTCCAAAGCTGAAATACACCAGTCACCGGAGACTTGGTTAAACAAAACCAAGTAAATCTGCAACACACTTGCTGACAGGCACATCAACTGCTCTTTGTGTGTGAAAGATTAAGGTCACCCTACCTCTGAAATTGCTATTGTATCTACCCAGGATATGTCTACATCTGAAAGGGTTAAGTGATTTCTGAAGTATTTTGACTAAGACAAAGTAACTACCTTATTTTCTATTAGCCCATAGCAGTACCTATAGTATGAATACAGGAGGAGATGAAATCAAAGTGACTAATAGGTTTTCTTTGTGGATGCGTCAGGCGTGTTTCTAGCCCCGTATATCCTCCTGCAACCCGGATGTGGCATTAAGTAGTATTCTCTCCTTACTCCCAGACTGCACTTTACAGGACTCCTAGCCAGCTTCTCTTTGTAAAACAGCTCCACCCTCTGAGGCTCTCACTTACTAGCAGAAATGGTTCCTAGATGGGTCATAGATCACAGAGTCTGCCAGACACACATCCAGGACTTAGCCTTGCAAGCACTTTCTCCCTTTAATCACCTTAAAGCTAGGCCCTATGAAAAATCTTTTGCTAAGCTACCCCAATAAGTACAGGACATCAGGCAATTTAAGAAAGTTTGAGGTTTTTTGTCTTCAAAGACTCTAAAAATACATAAATTCTTATACAAGAATTTTTTTGCTGTGGCAATGCCATCTGTATCATTTACTGTCTTAAGCAGCAACTAAATGTATTTATAAAGAGGCTTTGTTTTAAATCCATTTGAAAGGCAGCTACAGAGCTGAAACATGTTCTGCTGAAGAAGCAATTGCTTTTGCTGTTTGAAAGAAGCAAGACTAAATGTAAAAGTGACCAGGTCCTCTACAAGAAAGAACAGAGAGGAATTTTCACTCTCTTGAGTCTCACATTCACGTAAAAATAGGTAAAATAATGAATAAAAGGGAAAAGGAATTTTCTGATAGAAAGAACTTCATCCATATGTATGCAACACTGAACTCTCTGCCCATACAATATGGAATGTATAGGAACAAAATGAGCTATGACAGAGGAAAAAAAACAGGTACGAAATATTGGTGTATATCCAGACCAATACTAAAACCTGTGCAGGGATCCATGGCCCACAGAGTGTTCCCATTAGTTATGAAGTTAGAAGCAATACCACCTGTGAAGCATCAAGCTCACACTAAAAGACCTCTCTCTGCCCTCACAAAATGTGAACATTTTGTCAGATATTCAGTAATCACTGTGTATGTCTCAGTTTTACTATTCAGGTGGAGAGATTGTATGAAAGGAATGATCCTGTACCGAAAGGCAGAAAAAATATAGTTCATTTGCATCTCAAGTGTTTAATCTGGACTTGACAGGCTCTTCCACACTGAAAAGAAACACAGTGGACAATATTATTTTGGCTAAGGTAATGGGAAATGTCACTCCCTAAAAAGTAACTTCTAGGCAATTGGTAAATATCTTGGGTTTGGGTTTTTTGTTTGTTTTGGGTTTGTTGTTTGCTTTGTGTGTTGTTTTGGTTTGGTTTTGGTTTGGTTTTTTTTTGTATAAAAACTATTTTACTATTTTGTCTCATTTTAACTCACTTCCCATTGACAATCTTTTCATGAAGGGCGTGGTTCTTCGAATAAGCAAAGATCTCATATCTATTTCACAAATGAAAAAGGTGGAGAGGTTTCCTTACATGAAGAATTGACAAGATTAAAGAAATGAAAAACAATAGCAAAAATTAACTTACTGTTTGAATATTTATACCCAACAGAAGACTTCATCAGTTCTATATTTAGCAAAAGCCATACACTTACAAACATGAGTATCAAGGCAGGTTAGCTGTTTTATGCACTTGCACTCCTTATCCTGCCTCCACATTTGTCCAGACCGGAAAAAGACCGGCTTGCACCAGGGCTACACCTTGATCAGGAACAGAGGCACTAGTGTGCATAAAGGAAGCAGCTGTGATGCTCACCATGAACCATGCATTTGGAAAGATGTTTATATCCCACAGCTCAGATTCAGCTGCAGTGATCAAAAATATGCACAACTTTACCAAGCTACCAAATCCTGGCAGTGAATCCTAAAAACTTAGTGCTGCTACCCCTCTACATCCCAGTACATATATTATCATGCAGACATTAAACTCTTCAATTTTCTGACAAGCTTAATAAAAGACCGGAGACTTCCAGTTTTCTGACTTCTGGTTTTAAGAAAGTATTTCCCTGGACATATAAAACAGAGATTCATAGGCGAATTTTTTTTTTTGTCATAGTTCTCTGGTTATATTACATAGTGTAACTGAGTTTTAGCTGTTTTTTTAATATCGCCTACGAACATTTATGCATTCATTGCCTCTTTTTTTTTTTTTTTGCGAAGGATGGGCACATTTTGTATTATTCTCAAAGTACCCTTCATATATGCACACTCTCGCCTTACATTCCTCCCAAGGCAAGAATTTTTGGCCACTGCTGGAGACAGAGTAGACATTTGGTCTATGGAGTACAGCTGCTCTTTTGTTCATTTTTAAGAATAGAGCTAGGAAACAAATTCTGCATAAATTTCCCTTTGATTTTGTGGTCTTTCAGAGCAAATATTTAGGCTTCATCACATTTTTAGCTATGTAAGTATTTTTTTTTCTGAAGAGAGGAATTTAACACATTTTCCAATATTACGTAGATACAGTGCTGATTCCACCATGAAAACTGCAGTGTCAGAACCACTGGTGAGTGAGCAGTAAGAACTTTCCTCTCAGTAGTATCAAAATAGTACAGTTTTTGTGCTGCTGCAGATTTCAACATAGCTGGGAAATAAAAAATATATTGCTTATATCAGCATAAAGTTCAGTCTTCAGTATGCAGCCAGCTGTACATAAAAATGAGGAGAAATATACACAAAAATGAGCATTTACTTGAATCAGATCTTTAGCAACCACACAAACATGTGCAGCTTGAAGCAGTGTTGACAGACATCTTTCTCTCAGGACAACTTGCCTTTGTCCAGACCCTTTCTAGCAAAAGGCAGCTAAAATTGGTCATACTGACACAGTTCCGTCCTTACTAGTTTTAAAGAAAAGAATGTATAAGTCTCTACTGGCAGAGTTTAATCAATTATTTAGTAAACAGATTATTGCAGAAACAACCCACTACTGCTTTTAGGTGATTGTACACATACTGAGGAAGACACCATTGTACTTTCAGCTGGGGTAAATGCATGATGTTAGTGCCTATTTATACAGAAAAGCAAACAAGTAACTCAATTTGCCAACAGAATTTAATATAATCCTTTTAAAACACAGTGAACTTCAGGCATAAGTCTCTTTCTTAATGCTGTTAGCATGATCCCAATATCATGTGCATTTACTTGGTTTTGCATTTTTTTCCTAGTTTACGGTTTGATGTGTCTGGCAAATTTTAAGTGATTTGACATTTTGACTATGAATTTTAAGCACTGCTTTACCAAAAACTACAACAGCAATTACCTTAAATATTTACCATACTTGCCACTCCTACTTTTTCTTTTATTTGTACTAAATTTGTAAATAATCTAATACTTTCCAGTGTCTCTATTGCACAACTTGTTCTCACAGCACGGTTGTGACCTTCACAGCCATATTCCATGCCTAATGCTATGTTGCCATCTGTTGACCAATTTAGCAGCTGTAGTACTAAGACAAGACACTCAAGAACATAAAAATCTCCAAAAGACTTTATAAGTTTAAATCTCTTTTTTTAAATTTACTCCTTTATCTAGGAATGTTATTTAAAATTCTTACTATTTTTAGTCAACATTTATTAATTTAAAAAAAAAAAAAAAAAAGAACGTATTAGGCCTTCAAAGACATTCAAATGCTACCTACGGAGACTGTTTAAAGGCTAGAATAAATTGGAAATACTTCGGGAACTAAACTGTAAGATAAACAAAGTGCATGGATGGAACTGCCTCTTGTTATACTGTTACATTTTTCAGTTTCGAAAGATGTCCAAAGGGATTAAGATAATATTGCTGCAGAAAAAAATGAAAATAAAAAGGGGTCAAAGTGTCTACTATGTGGTTCATTATTCATGTTTTTTTGGATCACTTTCAGTTTAAACTAAAGTACAGACAGAAGAGCAACATGTTTGTATAGGACTGTATTTCAGTTGTACTTAAAAGGGTGCAAGAGTTACTTTTATCAGGATGTATAGTAACAGCACAGGCAAGAAGTTCTTCATGCCTGCTTCACTCAGCATTTGAAAAGTATATTTACCTCTAATCACAGCATGTATAGAAGAGAGTGTGTATTACTTTTTTTTTTTTTCTTTTTTTTTTTTGTCTCAAATGAGATTTGTAGGATTAACTTCAGAAATACTGGAAAGGCTTAAAAAAATTCTGATCATGAGCACCCTGTATAGAAAAGGATTGGCTTTATATAAAGTCATTAGAAGAAAGTAATTTTAAAACAAAATCTTTTAAAGAATGTATACATGGAAGTCTATTTCCAAAAGCATGAAATAAACAACACTGATAACGTTTTTTTTGAAAACATAAAAATAAGTTTGGATTTACTCTATTAATCACGGAATGGTAGGTGTTGGAAGGGACCTCTGGAGATCATGTAGTCCAACTCCCCTTCTAAAGCAGATTCACCTACAGTAGGTCACACAGGAATTCATCCAGTCAAGTTTTGCAAGTCTTCAAAGGAGACTCCATGACCTATCTGGTCAGCCTGTTCCAGTGCTATGTCACCCTTCACAATAAAGAAGTTTTTCCTAATGTGGAGGTGTAACTTTCTATGTTCTACTTTGTGCCCGTTGCCCCTTGTCCTGTTACTGGGCACCACTGAAAAGAGCCTGGGTGCCATCCTCTTTATACCCACCCTTTAGATACTTAGACTTCTCCAGGCTAAACAGCCCCAGGTCTCTCAACCTTTCCTCATAAGAGAGATGTTCCAGTCTCCTAATCATCATCGTAGCCCACCACTGGACTCTCTCTAGTATTTCCCTGTCCCAATGTGGCCTCACTAGGGCTGAGGGGGAGAAGAACCTCCCCTGACCTGCTGGTCACACTCTTCTTAATGCACCCCAGGATACCACTGGCCTTCTTCGCTACAAGAGCACACTGCTGGCTCATGGCTAACTTGTCCACCAGGACTCCCAGGTCCTTCTCTGTGGAGCTGCTTTCCAGCAGATCAGCCCATAACCTGTACTGGTTCATGAGATTATTCCCCCGCATATGTAGGACTCCACACTTGCCCTTCTTGAACTTCATTAGGTTCCCCTCCACTCAACTCTCAACTTGCTGAATGGCAGCACAGCCTTCTGGTGTGTCAGCCACTCCTCTCATTTTTGTATCATCAGCAAACTTGCTGAGGGTGCACTCTGTCCATTCATCCAGGTCGTTGGTAAATATATTGAACAAGACTGGACCCACTACTGATCCCTGAGGAAAATCACTAGCTAGAGGCCTCCAACTAGACTCTGCAACAGCTCA
Organism: Ceryle rudis; assembly: GCA_033439905.1. Classification (NCBI taxonomy): domain Eukaryota; kingdom Metazoa; phylum Chordata; class Aves; order Coraciiformes; family Cerylidae; genus Ceryle; species Ceryle rudis. The sequence continues at coordinate 55,824 of JAAGNO010015517.1, forward strand.
TCACAATCCTCTCAGCTCTGTCATTCACCCAGTTCTCAATCCATCTCACAGTCCACCCATCTAACCCACACTTCCTATGAGGATGTTATGGGAGACAGTGTCAAAAGTCTTGGTGAAGTCAAGGTAAACAACATCCACTGCTCTCCCCTCCTCTACCCAGCCAGTCATGCCATCATAGAAGGCTATCAGATTGGTCAGGTATGATATCTCCTTGGTGAATCTATGCTGATTACCCTGAAAACCTTCTTTTCCTCCACATACTTAGAGATGACCTCCAGAATGCGCTGTTCCATCCCCTTTTCAGGGATGGAGGTGAGGCTGATGGGACTGTAATTTTCTGGGTCCTCCTTCTTGCCTTTTTTGAATACTGGAGTGACAGCAGCTTTCCTCCACTCCCCATGAAACCCTCCTGTTCTCCATGACCTTTCAAAAATGTAGAGCGGCTTAGCAGTAACATCAGCCAGCAACCATAGCACTTCTGGGTGCATCTTATTGGGCACTGAGGATCTGTGGGTGTCCAGTTTGCCTAAATGGTTTCTAACCCCATTCTCCTTGACCAAGGGAGAGTCCTTCTTCCTCCAAACTTTCTCTTACCTCCCAGGGACTGGGATTCCTGAGGGTTGGCCTTAGCAGTGAAGACTGAAGCAAAGAAGGCATTCATTAACTCCGCCTCCACTGTATACTCCATCACCAGGGCACCCATCTCATTCAGTAGAGGGCCCACATTCTCCCTCGTCTTCCTTTTGCTACTGATGTGTCATAGAATCATAGAAATGTCTGGGTTGGCAGGGACCTCTAGAGGTCATCTAGTCCAACTCACCTGCTGAGACCAGGGACATCTTCAACTAGAGCAGGTTGCTCAGAGCCTCATCAAGCCTCACCTTGAATGTCTCCAGGGATGGGGCCTCAACCACCTCCCTGGGCAACCTGTTCCAGTGCTCCACCACCCTCATGGTAAAGAACTTCTTCCTTATATCTAATCTAAATCCACTCTTTTCTAATTTAAAACCATTGCTCCTCATCCTTTCACTACAGGCCTTTGTAAACAGGCCCTCTCAGGTCTTATAAGCTCCCTTCAGGTACTGGAAGGTTGCTATTAGGTCTCCCCTGAGCCTTCTCTTCTCCAGGCTGAACAATCCCAGCTCCCTCAGCCTGTCCTTGTAAGAGAGGTGTTCTAGCCCCCTGATCATCCTTGTGGCCCTCCTCTGGACCCACTCAATCAGGTCCATGTCCTGCCTGTGCTGAGGGATCCAGAGCTGGACAGAGTATTCCAACCGAGGTCTGACCAGAGTAGAGCAGTAGAATCACCTCTCTTGATCTGCTGGCCACACTTCTTTTGATGCAGCCCAGGAGGCAATTGGCCTTCTGGGCTGCAAGCACACACTGGCTGCTCATGTCCAGCTTCTCATCTATCAGCACCCCCAAGTCCTTTTCAGCAGGGCTGTTCTCTATCCACACCTCCCCCAGCCTGTATTGATAGTGGGGATTGTTCTGACCCAGGTGAATGACCCTGCATTTGCTCTTGTTGAACCTCATGAGGTTCACCTGGGCCCACCTCTCCAGCTTGTCTAGGTCCTTCTAGATGACATCCTGTCCCTCTGGTCTATTGACAGCACCACTCAGCTTGGTGTCATCTGCAAACTTGCTGACGGTGCACTCAATCCTGCTGTCTATGTCACTGATAAAAATGTTAAACACAGGTCCCAGTATGGATCCCTGAGGGACACCACTTGCCCCTGCTCTCCATCTGGACTTTGAGCCACCAACCACTACCCTCTGGATGCGGCCATCCAACCAATTCCTTATCCACTGAACAGTCCACCCATCAAATCTGTATCTCTCCAACTTGGCGAGTAGGATGTTGTGGGGGACCGTGTCAAAGGCCTTGCAGAAGTCCAGATAGATTAATCCCATGTACATTTCTCCAATACACAATTACTTTCACTACTACATAGCTGTACCCATTAGCCTGGACTTCTCTTGCTTCAATTTTTACAAATTTTTAATCCTTGTTTCTACTAAGGATATAGGAAACTCAGCTCATCTTCCAATACTGGAATTTGCTAAACATTAAGCTAGGTCATTTCTAAAAAAATATTGTCAACATCTTTAAGAAACGGTCAATACCAAAGTTAAATGAAATCGCTCTAGTGACAGCCTTAAGAATGACTTCCATGATCATAACACTATTGCTGTATTTTGATTTGCTAGTTCCCTATTTGCTTCTCAAGGACTGCACATCTTTTAGCTGCAGCTTTCCACTAGGATTTCTTATTGGGATCACTGTCTTGACTTTAATTTTTATCATTATCTTAGACTTCATGTTGAAAAAGATGTTCAAATACTTTTCAAATACTTTTCAAAATACTACCTTCCAAACTTTTAACTGTTGTTTTGGCTTTCCTGCTTAGGTGAAGGAATTTGCACTTAACCATCACCACTATCACCTAAAAAACCCAGCATCACCCCACACCCTGCATTTAAGTTCCAATAAACACGTCCCCATAGCTAATCAGAACAGACGTGGAGAGAAAGTGTGGCATTCTAATAGTTGTTCTATCTCTCCACAAACTTCTACCTCATGTGAAAATGCTCCCAGAAATGACTAAAAATTTTCCTTTTAGCTCACTGTGAAACAGGCCAACACCACATTCTTGCAAGGTCCTCACAGAATAATAACATAATTTTGATTAACACTCAAAGAGCTTGAAGACATTTGTGCAAAACAGTGTTTTTTCTGAAAAAAAAACAGTCTCCTCTCAGGAATCGCTTGGAGTATAGGTGAATTCAGTATAATGTGAACTGATGCATGGCAGAATGCGTGTTCACAATTACCAAGAGACAGTCACATTTCAGAAAACCCAGCAGTCCCAAAGATGGGATTCAGCAATCTCCTCGGAACAAGGAGCTGAAACCAGGTCTCCCATGTCTAATTGAATGCCACAACCACTAAGCTGGGTATCAAGCCACATGGCCTGATAGCAAGCAGAAAGTGGAACAGAATAAAGGAGACTGAACTGACCCAACAGAACAGAGAAACAATTACAGATCATGACACAGCTCAGTGGTAGAAGTGCTCACAAAGGATGTAATCCCAATTCAAATACTTGTTCAAATGAGTCTTCCAATGAGTGATTTAATTATTCCATGACGTGAAAGAATTGTGGCAAAAAAAATCTCCTATATGAAAGAAATACTGTATGTTTAAAAGTTTGAGACATGCCAATTCTCCTGAGATGGCTTTAGTTCCTGTTACTTCTGAATGTATAAGTCATCAAGCTCTGAATCTATATTGGATATGTTATGTTGACTTTGTATTTTAATTAGCTACCCTTCTCCAGAACTTTCAGAGTGATATATTTAAAAAAAAACCACCCTAATGTTCCGTTTTGATGTGTAGCCTACTATTTTTTATACAAAAATGTAGGTGTATGAAGATATATATATATGTATTAGAATAATAGTAAGTTGCACATCAAAAAAAGAAGGAATATCTCTCCCCTCCTCCCCCTCCAATATTATGTGATGTACTTCAAAAATTCAGGGACACTAACACGAAAACTTGTATCTCTGATTGCCGAGACAAGATACACCTTTTAAAATGGATAAACACACTTAGCCTTTTAGTGCGCTAGTGCTTGTGTCATAGCTTCTCTTCAGACTAAGTAGTGCAAAAGAAAAGCAGATGTTTTGAGTTAAGATTGAAATCACCAGCTTTTATTAAATTAGGTAAGAAATTATCCAGAAACATGAACTTTGTATCACACAGTGTTCTCATTTCTGTCTCTATCAGGGAAAGCCTTGTCAATGTTGTCAAAAAAATGTGCCCTCCTCCAGGATCAGTGAGTATGTGACTTTCAGAACATTAGAGCTTTCACATTACACCTAGACCACATTACTTTTACTTCACAGACTCACAGAAACCCTACTAAACTTTCAAAATCTTCAATACTGCACTTGAATTGATGTTTCTTTAATATCTGCTGTTGTAGACATAAATACAGAGGGAGTATCGTATGATAGATTACTCATCTGGCTAAATTCCTGAATTAGCTTTAAACTGAAAACTGCTAATGTTTAAAGAGTTCCAATTTCAAACTATTAATGGCTGAAAAGATGATAAACCTTTGCCACAGTACAAACAAAATATATTCAAATTGCAATGAGTATCTTCCTAAAGACACACAACATATCTAATTGTTCTCCATATCCAAATTAATTTGCAAACCCTTTTAGTTCATTTAATTAAGTTCTACACCAAAAGTTTTGGGGTTTTTTTTCCATAAAAAAAAGCAACACAAAAACATACTTTCTGACATAGAAATATACTTTAAAGAAGGTATAAACCTCATACATATCAAGTTTCAGAGACTAACCTTTCCCAGCTGGTATAGCTCCCAGAAAGCAGAGTGGGGGGAAGAATTAAAAGAAACAAAACGTAGTACAAGGAAGTTTTTGCTCTCTTTCATCCTTCTGGTACAAACAGAAAATCCTTTTAGAATGGAAGACTTGTAGAAATAGATCAGCTTATTTCACTGATAAGTAAAGCCTGTTATTCATCCTGTTTCTGTAATTAAGGTCTGATTATCAACTTTTTCCATCACTGTTTTTTGTTACTTTCTACCTTGAGTATACAAATACCAATGCTTGTACAGGGAAGTGTGTCTTACAAGACCATGTCCTTGTCAGCATTCACTTATGAACCCTATTTTAACCTCAACCATAAAGCTTTGTGTAATCTATGAAGGCAAGTACACTGCAGAACAAAATATCTTGTTAGCTGTATGAACTGTATGTCACCAATAGTAAAAGATAAAACATACCGCAACAGGTATATTCTTTATGGCAGCTTCCCTTTCAAGCACAAGAACAATAACTTTCAGAGGAAATGCAAATATGAATGTAATTCCTTTGGGAAATACCCTTGCTTTGTTGTACATACTGGGACATTTTGTCAAATATTGCAATTATTTTGAAAAAAACATTCTGTTTCTGCTGAAACACTTCAACTCCTCATCACTGGCTCTGTGTTTCCTCTATATAACTTAACCATCACTCAGTCAAGATTGTACACATAAGCTTATTAGGTAACTAGAATGAACCTGATATGAACACTGGTTTTATCTATTTTTAAGTGATGACAGTGACTCACTGAGTGAATCTAAAAAAGAAGCTAAATGAAAACAAAGTTTGAATCTAGAGAAGTGTTCTGGACATTAAGCATAATGTGAGAGTTAAAGGCAGAAAGGATGGCAAAGTTGTGATAATGTGTAATGAAACAAAACAACAAAAAAAAATGAGGGGAATTTTTTTTTTTTCCGTTCCTTTAAGTTCTATCTTACCTGATTTGAAAAGACACATACTTTTCTTTTCTCCATGACTCTCGTGTTTTAACTGCCAAAAGCACAGACACCAAGCTATATTTAGTACACAACCTGTGTCCTCTGCCATTCACTTTTGATTCCAGGAATGGCTGTGTTTTTGTTTTGTGGCATAACTGTATTTCACTGAAATGTCTAGAAGGTCTTTGGAATTACAGTCACTTTTTAATGTATAATCATATCAGTGACTGTATTTATGAGTATTGTTAAAAAAGTTCCAGTCAAATCTAACATTAACTCTTGATGAGTCAAGACCAAAATCTGCAAAATAATGTAATCTCCGATGGTAGCAAAGAAATAACGAAAACGGTCAGCTTGTTATTTCACCCTGCATCATATGATTTAGGTTTCACTTCCATTATTTACATCCTTTAAGCTGTTTGTATTGTAACATTATAAACAGTGCTATCACTGTACTTGGCAAAATGAGTTGTTTCTTACTCGTAAATGGAGAATATCAATCATGTAAATTACTGCAAAGGATCACAGTACATTAAGGATGAGAGAAATTATGAAAGAACATAAGAGATAATAATCATTGCCTATATATCATCCTCAGCAGAGAGGCTTTTTCTTTTTAAGTGAACATCTTACATTACGTGACACATCATGAGGTTAAAAGTAGGAAGAGGGCCTCTGAAGGAAAAACAAAAGATACAAATTTGAGATCATGTTTTCAAGCACTACAACTTAGCACAGCTGTCTATGAATAGAACCTCTCTAACCTGCCTCTCCTGCCTTCAAACAATATTTTTTTCTTACTAACAGTATTATTTTATTAATTTTCATTAATTCGTTTATTTTATACAGATTCTTCATTCTTTATACACACTGAGCTGTTATCTTGTTCCACAAGTATAAAAAACTATTCAGAGAGTAAACTAGTAATCAAAATGAGTAGCAGAATTATATCTAGAAGATAAAGGCTGTCAGGAAAGCTTGTGCCAAGGCAATTGTCTTCATCATTTATTTCTATTTCTGCTCCCTCTGGAAAATATCTTTTGTCTTAATGAGTGATGCAAGTTGCTAAACTGGTCCTCTGAGTAAGAACTTAAGGAACTGAATCAAAGGCTAAAATTCATATCTGATTTGTTTCATATTTTACATGGGAACTGGGAGTACTCTCTTGAGTGAGGACTGTGGATATTGGTAGGCCTTTACAAAAGACCTACTTGCTTTCTTTCTCAATTAAAATGTCATAATTTTTCCACCGTGTCAGTGAGCATGTTACTGAAGGAAATGAACATAAACAGGAGAAATATGAATAGCCAGAATAAACCCCATAAAACTGCATAATCATGACTTCTTTCACATTATGGAAGAATTTTAAGTATTTCTGTTCTAACAAAATTCCTAAAAGTAGACTTACTCTAGTAGCTTTTCTGTCCTGAAGGAAACCAGAGCAACAATTCTGAATGGGATTACAACCCTTGGAATTAGAAGATGCTAGAGAACTCTTGAAGGGAACAGTATTTACAGTCATACTTCCAAAAGCAGTAATTAATTTGGTTGTTTAATTGAAGACATCTTTTAACTAATTTTCAAGGATGTTCAGTCTTTGAATAGCCTATCTAAGTTGCTTCAGCCCCGCTGATGCCGTTATATGCCATTTTGAGCATCAGATCTCACTGTTTTACACATAACAGACCAGGTTCTTCCAGTGACTGAGCAAGCTTGAAAATGTCAGAGCTGTTCCCAAAATCACTTTATTCACAAAATGTAGTCTTCTCCAGCTGATGCAAAATTCCCATTTATAGCTAAAGACAAGTAATCAAACCTTCTAACACTTTTTATTTTTTCTCTAAGTACATAGCACAAATCAGTAATAACATATTAATTTGTAAAGACTTCATGACAACAGTGTGCATCTCTTCTTTGTTATACATACAGCCTTACAAAGATAAGTAGTCATGGTAGAAAGAAGAAACAGTGTCTCTTCTAAAAATGTATTCTATTTCTTCTGCACTTGTCCTTAACCTCCTAATACCATTTCCCCTTTCAAAAGTGCAGTGGGAGTTTCTGTGTACTGATACCGCCTAAAATCATCTTTCCAAAACAGAAAAGATATGGGATTATAAAACAAAACAGGCAACACTGTCCTGAGGGCAAATGACTGTTCCAGCTCTTGACTCAGCAGACTTTCATTTCCCCTTACAGGCTGTTATAAAAATATAGAACGATCCAGCAACTGCATACCCATTAAGTAGAAGCAAACATTGCTTTTTTTCTGAAATAAAAATCATGATATATAGATACAGTCGGAAGATACTTTTCCAGCACTAGGAAAAGTGAATTCAAATAAAACTAAACCTTTCCAATTTTTTATTTCCTTCATAAATCAGACTTGGGCAATCATAGAATATTCTGCGATGATTAATGCTGATTTAATGTGGATTTTCAATTATCATTTTACTTTCTGAAAAATCTGAAAGTAAAGTTAAAAGGAAACAATATAAAAACCAATAACCACCTTTAATCCTTATTAAACACACTCTGAAAAAATCGTAGGTTAGGAATTTAAGATAATATTTATAGGGCATATGAAAAATAAAAGTGTTTTTCATTTCTTTTCTCCATTCAGTCTGGATGACATAAAAAGGGAAAAAAAATTCCCTTCAGTACTCATCCATGTAAGTGACTAAGCAGCATTATTCACGATTTATCTTGCCATGCATCTAGAAAGTGTCATAAACTTGTAAGCAGGGTAATATATATATATATGCTCTAGCATTCTTATGGCTTAATCTATATCTCTAGCTAGAAAATTGAGATGAAGATGGATTAACAGTTAACAAATGTGTGTGCTGGTATTAACTTAAGAAAGAACTGTCATTAAAGATCACAGTCTAAAAGCATATACTTGGTCAGGAAAACCAGATACTTGTCAGAAGCAGAAAAAATGTAGTCAAACCTAAATTAAACACCATGATACTGACACAGTACTGCTCTCATCTTTAAACAAAACCTTGTCTCTTACTCATGGTAGCAGATGACTACTGCCTGGTGTTCTGCACTCATAGCTCATTTTGAAAATGCTGAAAGCTTAATGGTACGATTATAAAGATTCTAGATAAAAAAGAAGAGTATTATTCATGGACAGAGAATCTCAGGTGGACTGATAACCAGGTTAGAAGCTGAGAATTATGTGGCTGCTATTGAGCAAGGACTACATCCCCACACTAAAAGCTCCTCACCAATGGATGTAAGTAAGCTTTTCCATTTCTTTCTTTCAAGAAGGCAATGGCAGGAATGAACAACAGTGTCTTCTGGTGGGCTTATTTGGAATGTAAGTGCCAGTGTGTCTATGTGTTACCACAGGCTTCCCATAAAGTCAATAAAGACAGGCATTTTCAAGGGACACTACTCCTGACCTATTTTAGATGTCTAATTTAGTTTGAGATGAATCATACCAGAGAGGTGGGAGGCAGTAAAGACAGAAATGTCTCTAGACAACTCTAGATGTTTGAAAGTTAGGTGCAGTGAATCCTACCCTGGGAGCCTGAACTGAATGTTAAGCAAACTATCAAAATATAAGAATATTACAATCAAGGACAAAGCATCCCACCACTGGTTAAATAAACCTGATGGAAATTTACTATGAGAACTCACTATTCCTAGAACTATGTGAAACAAACCCAAACCCAAACCAACCTGAAAATGGCTTTTCCTACTTTCCTAAGACAAATGGTATGAAAAGCAACATCTGCAGCAACAAATTCACAGTCACATCCAGATTCTGTCTGCAGTTATAATCACATGTAAGATGAACATCCCAGACTAAGATACAGAACATTATGGGGCATGGCAAAATTAATAAAAGGAGATATTGTGACACAAACAAGTTCTATCACATCTACAAGGTTAAATAACATAACAACCTCAGGCCAGGCAGTTCCTAATTCCTAGTACTGTATCTGTGCATTATTCATTTTCACTGTAGCATGAGCATGTCTCTTATATACATTAAGTGGTTACAGTATACATGTATTATGATTCAAAGCTCAGAATTTTGTTTAGATTTTCATATAGGATCAAGCAGCTTCAAATTTTTATAAGTATCAAGTAGCTGCAATGTTAATTAATATGTTCGCAAGGTGGCATAGGAAATCCTTAAATAATGTTGAGCACTGGATATAAAATGAACTTAGCAAGTATACAAAATATATGCACCCGTGGATAACAGAATAGTAAAATTGTAGTATTTGTCATATGTAGAAAACTTTCCTAATTAAGGTGTATTAGGAAGAATTTTCATTTGGGAAAATAAATAAAATGGCACAAGCCCGCCATAGATTTAAACCGAATTATCCATATAAATTTAAGTTCTTTCCTGAGTGTAACATAGTATGTTCTCACCAATACCTTATAGGAAAGATACCATAGAAAAATTATATACAGAACATAAATTGCTTGACTTTATCAGTTTTATTTTTTCCCATCCTTCCACTTCACCCATTGGCCTCTATTCTGTTAAGAAAATAGATACATTTTGTGTAGCTACTCTATGGCAGTGACATTTTATATAAATATGTTGTGGTTTATTCCTCCTTTAACTGAAGAGTGCTAATCCAGCCAGGCTCCCTTCACTTAAAAAATTCCTTCCTACCCCTAATAATTTTCACTATCTGTCTCTAGATCTCCAGATAGCAGCTTACCATGACAGAATATGTCTTGCTCCTTCTCTGCATGTCCAGATGGAAATCAAAAGGAAACATTTTATCTTACTCCTACTCCTGTCCATTTACCAAGGTTCCAGACCTTCTAGTTGGTGCATGGAAAACGACACTAAAATTGCAGCCCACTGTGGTTTGCTAAGATTGAACAACATTACACCTCAGAATAAACAGGTGGTGTAAGACCCAAATTAAATAAACACAAACAAATTGTAACTCAAAGCCACTGAACAAGACACTGAATAAAGACATTGAAGAAGAAAGAAATTTCATTAAATGGGAGAACAGTTTTCTACATTTGCACTCTCTGCTTAGATGAAAAAACTAAGATGACCATGGATGTGGTTTGACAGACAAGCAAGATAGAACAGTTGGGAAAATAAATCACAGATGAGTCAACAATTTAAATAAAACTTGTGATTTTATTTTTTAAAAATTTCAAATGACTCATTCATGATTATCTCCTCATAATTTTCCATTACATACACTCCGCCTCATAATATCTGAACAGATGAACTTGGTTTCTCTTCAAGCTGAACAAGACCTTTTATTGCTTCCTAAGTCTTTGAACTCTTCACATATTAATTTAACGAGTGAACTATTCACTGGCTTTACAAAAACCTTGAAAAATTCTTCCTAATTTCTACAATTTCATTTTTGCAATTAATGCATCTAAAATGTGAAATGGTGAACAATTATTAGAGAACAGAATGTCCACCATGAATGCTGAATGTTATAGTTAGATTAAATAAGACATTTTAGATCAAGCTCCATGGTTAAAAATCATCCCTTTTCACAAGGGCTAAATATAAGCTTTTACTAGTATCAATAACTTTCAACAAGCACAAATCTGTTTCATGGATACCATTTCACAGACTCTTTTTCAGCTCAGTTGTTTCTATTTCAGTTTAGACAAAGATCATCCTTCTAAGCAATCCCATCCCAAATATTACTGTGTTTCACTGTTACTGCTCCTCTCTGGAGCTATCTGAGAGACATTCAGAGGGTAAGAAAGAGGCTGGCATAACCTGTCAAAGCTAAAACAGAAGAGGTAGCAGAGCTGGCATGGAGGCTGTAACACCATTAGAGAGGAAAGCTATATTTATAGGAGTAAATTAAATGTGCTCGGGAAATTTCCAAATCATTGTGGCCAACTGGCACAGAAGAGTACACAAATACACTAGTCAATACTGAAGTGTCCAAAGAGTCTGCATGCAAACTGCTTACTGGGAATGGTCCTTACAACAGTTTCATTCCCACACCATACTCAGGAATTGACTGGAAAAAGTGTAAATTAGTGTGAATTAAAAGTGTGCCAGGGTCTGGACAATAAATTACTACTACAGATGATTGTGTTTGACTGCCTAGGAATGTTTCCCGATACATTTCATTTACTAGCATATAAGCCTGTCAAACCTTTCCAGAAGGATTAACATTAAGACACAAAATAAAAGATTTCATGCATTTCCAATCTTGCTGTTGAAAATCATTTGGTGTTTAGGGTAATATTTAAAGATGGAATATGAATGATCAATACTAATCAACTATTTCTAAACTTTCAACCAAGATAAATCATACTAGATGCAGTGCAGTAGTTGCATTTTTTGACTAAGAATACAATATTGTAATTGAGGAAAGCATGCAGATTGGTACCACATAGATGATCACAGAATCACAGAAAGTTAGGGTTTGGAAGGGACCTCTGAAGATCATCGAGTCCAATTCCCCTGCCACAGCAAGACAAAATGAGAGCAGATCACTCAGAAATGCATCCAGACAGGTCTTGAAAGTCTCCAGAGAAGGAGACTCTACAACCTCTCTGGGGAGTCTGTTCCAGTGCTCTGTAACCCATAGAGTAAATAAGTTCTTCCTCATGTTGAGGTGGAACTTCCTGTACTCAAGCTTGAATCCATTGCCCCTCGTCCTATCACATGGCATGAGTGAAAAGAGGTTGGCCCTGCCTTCTTGACACGCCCAGCTCTTATGTTTTTATAGACATTAATTAGATCCTCCCTCAGTCTTCTTTTCTTCAAACTAAAATGTCCCAGGTCCCTCAGCCTTTCCTTGTAAGGCAGGTGTTGCAGTCCGTTAATCATCCTCGTAGCCCTCCATTGGACTCTCTCAAGTAGATCTCTGTCTCTCTTGAACTCAGGAGCCCAGAAGTAGATGCAATACTCCAGGTGAGGTCTCACTAGGGCAGAGTAGCAGGGGAGGAAACTTCCCTTGATCTGTTGGAAACACGCTTCTTAATGCACCCCAGGATACCATTGGTCTTCTTGGCCACAAGGGCACATTGTTGTCCCATGGATGACTTGTGGTCTATCAGGACTCCAAGGTCCTTTTCCATGGTGCTACTCTCTAGCAGATCACCTCCTAACCTGTACTGGTGCATTTCATTGTTCCTTCCCAGGTGCAGGACTCTGCACTTATTCCTGTTGAACTTCATTAGGTTCCTCTTTGCCCAGGTTTCCAGTCTGTCCAAATCTTGCTGAATGGCCACACAGCCTTCAGGTGAATCAGCCAATCCTCACAGTTTCATGTCATCAGCAAACTTGCTGAGAAGGCACTCTCTCCTTTCATCAAGGTCATTGATAAAGATGTTGAACAGGACTGGACCCAGCACTGATCCTTGGGGGACTCCACTAGTTATAGGTCTGCAGCTGGAATCTGCACCTTTGATCACCACTCTTTGGGCTCTACTCTGTAGCCAGTTCTTAATTCATTCCACTGTCCATTCTTCTATCCCACAATTCCTGAGCTTGCTCACAAGGATGCTATGGGAGACTGTGTCAAAAGCCTTGCTAAAGTCAAAGTAGACTACATCCACTGGTCTCCCTGCGTCTACCCATTCAGTCATGGTATCATAGAATGCTATCAGATTAGTCAAGCATGATTTCCCCTTGGTAAATCCATGCTGACTACTCCTGATAACCCTCTTCTCTTCCATGTGCTTAGAGATGGCCTCCGAAATGAGCCACTCCATCATTTTTCCAGGGATGGAGGTGAGGTTGACTGGTTTATAGTTCGCTGGATCTTCCTTCTTGCCCTTTTTGAATACTGGAGTGACATTGGCTTTCCTCCAGTCCTCAGGCACCTCTCCTGTTTCCCATGATCTTTTGAAAACGATGGAGAGTGGCAGGGCAATAATATCAGCCAGCTCTCTCAACACTCTTGGGTGCATCCCATCAGGGCCCATGGGCTTGTGTATATTCAGTTTGCATAACTGATCTCTGTCCCCCTCTTCATTGACTAGTGGAGTGTCTTCCCTCTTCCAGGCTTCCTTTCTTATATCCAGAGTCTGGGGTTCACGAGGGCTGGTCTTAGGAGTAAAGACTGATGCAAAGAAGGTATTCGGCAACTCTGTCTTCTCTGCATCCTCTGTTATCAGGGTTCCCATCTCATTCAGCAGTGGGCCCACATTTTCCCTATTCCTCCTTCTACTACTCATATATTTGAAGAAGCTCTTCTTGTTCTCTTTTACTTCCTTTGCCAGTTTAAGTTCTAAGAAGGCTTTGGCCTTTCTTGTTGCCTTCCTACAAACCCTGACAACAACCCTATAGTTCTCCCAAGGGACAAGTCCCTTCTTCCACAAACTAAATTTCTTTCTTCCTCTAGACTTCAGAAAATCCTTGCTCATCCATGCAGATTTTTTACCACCTCTACACAATCTTTTATTCGAAGGAATGAACCTATCTTGGGCTTGGAGGAAGTGGTATTTAAAATCTGACAGGCTTTCTTGGGCTCCCTTTCCTTCTTAGCCCATGGGATTCCTGCAAGTAGATCTTTGTAGAGTCCAAATTTATCCCTGCAGAAGTCCAGGGTTGTCATCCTACTTACTGCTGTAAGAGCCTGGCTATTGTGTGCCTCAAACCTTGTGTGGTGATAAGGTCTGGAAAGACCTGTCTGGAGGGTAGAAGCGTTGACTGCTCTCAATGTCTCTGTGCTCCCTCTTTGGCTCCTTGCAGATATGCTTTAACAAAAGGAAGAGATAGGTTCTGCATAGGTGGGACTCTGTCTTTTCTTTAGTTAAGTGCTCCTGCTGACTGTGCTATGGGGGAGGTGGATGGCAGGCACCACACTACTTCTAGATCATGGGGGTCATGCAAATCACCCAGATATCTCAAGGGACACCACCAAAGCACTGAAGACTTGGACTGATCCAGTGAGACATCAATGGATCCACTGGTGGTGATAAACTTTTCTCTTTACCTTACTCTCTCTCTCTCTCTTACTCACTCTCTCACTCCCCCTATCTTTTCCTCCTTTCTAGTAACTCTTTCTTCCTTTTCCTCAAAATTTAGTCGCTCCATAAAATAATAGCTTACAAAAATAACACAATTATCCATACCGTTTGTTGATTGTTTCATTAGGGAGAAATAATAAATTGTTTTGTTATTGGTCATTGGATTGCTGTGACTCTGCTGCCTGGGCAGAGTCCATGCAGGGCCAGACTCTTTCAGAGGATCACAAAGATCCACTTCCCTCATTGTCCACTGAGTGGGATGAGATAATTGCCCTGCTTTCTTCCTTGTAAAATACTAAACTCCAGCATGTCATGGTGACTGTCGCCAAGGCTCTTCCCGACCTTAATGTCCCCAACGAGACCTTCTTTATTCATTAATACAATGTCCAGCAGTGCACCTCTCCTTTGGTTCCTCCACTACCTGCATTAGAAAGTTATCACTGATGCACTGCAAGAGACTTTTGGAGTGAATATGCCTAGCTGTGTGGGCTTTCCAACAAATATCAGGGTGATTGAAGTCACCCATAAGTACTAAGAAGTGTGATCTAGAGTCTGCTTCCAGTTGATAGTAGAAGGCCTCATCAACATTTTCTTCTTGGGTTTGTGGTTTATAGCAGACACCCACAACAGTTTCACCCCCAATTATATGTCCCTTAATTCTTACCACAAGCTTTCAACCCATCCTACCTCTCCCCCTGGACAGAACTCAATACAGTCCAGTTGCTCTTGTACATAAAGAGCAATATCACTGCCTCGCCTTGTTGGTCTGTCTAAATAGTACACAGCCAACCATGACAACATTCCAGTCATGGGAGCTGTCCCACTATGTTTCAGTGATTGAAATTATATCATAGCCATGCAACATAAGCCAGATCTCCAACTCCTCCTGCTTATTCCCCATGCTCCGTGCATTGGTATATAAGCGTGATTGATACCTTTAATTCATTCTGCTCAGTGATTCATAGCTGTTGATGTAAACCGGCATATACTTTGTCCTGTATGGTCTATAGAAGACCACTGACTTCTGGTAACTGTGCTGCCAAATCTTCAAGGCTCTTTATATGTAAGTCATCTAAACTTGGCACAACTTATGTTATCTAGACATACTGTAGTCATATCTCCTGAATACACAGTGCATATAGTCTGAAATAAAGCCTAAGAGAATAGGGAGACATAAGTTGTCAAATCTTTACAATTTTTGATATGCTTATCCATGTAGAATACTTGGAAGACTCTCCACAGTATATAATGAAACAGCATGTGAAAGGTTGACTCAAAATTCAGGCACAAGATTACCACAAGCAGCAAACAAGGAGAAACACAGACAGAGTTATCAAACTAGAGCACAAAGCCCATAACGTGTACAGCACAGTTGAAAAAAACATGGAAAGTGTAATAAAAATACAAAACTACAAAAAATGGAAAGTGACAAAAACCAACAGACAGGCAGGAGAAAAAAAAAACACAAACCAACACAAAACAATCCAATGCAAGTCATATGGGAACTGTCAAGAGTACAGAAAATAACTTGTATTTTAAGCAAGTACTCAGATACCCTACTAATCTTCACAAAGGAGAAGACAAAGCAGGAATAGACAGAAATTGAAAAGATAATATAAATTTTTTTCTTGTTGAAAGGAACCTGTTTGCAGTGAACTCATAATAAAATCCAAATGTAAAAAGATACAAACAAAACATTGCACAAGGTTTACATGTGTCTTGTAATCAGATGTCAGAACTCAGGTGAATACAGTTAATGACACAGAAATAGAATTAGCCAAAGGAAGTACATAACTTAAGACTACCTTGAAGTTAGATGCAAGTTTCAGTCCTAGAATAGAAGAACAGCAGTTCAATGTGGAAAATAACTCATCTTGGAGAATGTTCAACTTTTGTAACATAAATTGAACCTAATTTATACAATGTGCGTGGTCTAGCCAAGAGCTATCATGTCATAAGCAGACACTCCTAGAAAAGTGTAAGTTTTGCAATATTAAAAGAGGATGACATAAAGCTGTTGAAACACGAGAAGAACATGCTGAAAATGAAAAATAAAAATAATTTTGAAAAAAGTTGAAAACTATGTTATGATAGTTGCATAAGGTACTACAGAAATGGCTGAAAAATGTATCAGTGGAAGAGAACATTTGGATCAGGCAATAGCCGAGAGAGAGCAACATAACAGATTTGTTGGGCTGGAGGTGCCGGTGTCATTTTATTTCTAAGGTGTTGGGCTTGGTCTTAAAACACTTGTCCTTAATTTTAATGAATGAGAGTTTTCTTGAAACAGAGAAGCCGATGTGATCAAAATGTTTCACATCTTTCTCAGTCTAAGAAGGTGAAAGATGTTCCAATTCAAGGCATCATTTCACAACTACTAATTCTTTCAGAATATCAAGAAATACCACTTTTTGCAACACCTTAGACTGTAGAAATAGCCCTGCAAAAGCAAAAGTCTATCCCAATCCTTGGGAGATGCTTGCAGAAGGAAACAAATCTACATACAAATCACAATGTAACGTTTGAATTCCAAGTTTAGCTATCCCCTTCCGTAAAAGATACCATATAGAATCACCGAATCAGTTAGATTGGAAAAGACCCTTAAGTCTGAATCCAACAGTAAACCTAACACTGCCAAGACCACCACTAAACCAGGTCCCTAAGTGCCACATCTTTGTGTCTTTTAAATACTTGCAGGGATAGTGACTCTACCACTTCCCTTGGCAGCATGTTCCAGTGCCTTACAACACTTCTGGTGAAGAAATTTCTCCTAACATGCAGTCTAAACCTCCCCTGGTGCAACTTGAGGCCATTTCCTCTTGTTCTATTGCTTGTTATTTGGGAGAAGAAAGCAACTCCCACCTCACTACAACCTCCTTTCAGGTAGTTGCAGAGAGCAATAAGGTCTCCCCTCAGTCTCCTTTTCTACAGGCTAAACAACACCAGCTTCCTCAGCTGCTCCTCACAGGACTTCATTCTCTAGACCTTTTACCAGCCTCATTGCCCTTCTTTGGACAAATTCCAGCACCTCAATGTCTTTCTTATAGTGAGGGGCTCAAAACTGAACACACTATTTGAGGTGCAGCCTCAGCAGTGTTGAGTACAGGGGGATGATCACTTCCCTACTCCTGCTGGCCACACTATTTGTGATACAAGACAGGATAATGTTAGCTTGCTTAGCCACCTGGGCCACTGCTGGCTCATATTCATCCATCCGGCTGTCGACCAACACCCCCAGGTCCTATTCCACCAGGCAGCTTTCCAGCCACTTCCCATGCCTGTAGCACTGCAGGGGGTTGTTATGATGAAAGTGCAGGACCTGGAACTTGGCCTTGTTGAACATCTTACAGTTGGCCTCAGCCCATTAATCCAGCCTGTTCATGTTTTCATTACAATAATGTTTATCCTTTTATGTTTTCTATTCTAAGCATTAAATCCATGTAGTACGGAGGTGTTTCTTATGGAAATAAGAAAGCAGCAGTTGCACAGTACATTTAGGTTGGCTTGTCTTCTTGACTTGTCAGGGCAGATCTTCATTAAAAGTTTCTAAATAAATATATTTCCAGACTTTTAAATTTCCTAAAATTCAGCATAATGAACTACTCTGGGCGATGACACTCTTTGTGGTCTGATGTCTCTTATTTTCTCCTGACAGTTTTAAAAATCTTTTCAAAATTCTGATTTTGCTTTCTGAATAAGAAGGTATTCAATTGCTTAAGACGTGGCCTTACGATTAACTTAGTCTTGTTAATGCCTACCCAGAAAAATATGCATTTCTCTATATTGTTATTGCATGCCAGCGATTCAAAGTCTTTTTTTTTTTTTTTTTTGTGTGTGTGTAACTTCAGATGAGGTTTTTATTTACTTTCCAGTATATGTCAGTAATTCAGACTGAGTGACATTGGCAAATTGCAGTCAAAAGCGTTAGTTAGTTTTACATCCAACATGAAGTACCTTACACAACTTTTTTCAGCTAACTCAGTATTATATGACCAATGAAATTTATTATACTTACTGGGAGTTCTTGAAACCTGTATACCTTAGATGGTCTCAAGAGTTTAGAGTGGAGACCATGTATCAAGACTCTCTTGATTGTCTGTTAATATTTATGTTTGTGTGACTTGCCAAAATCACACAAGTACTTCAGAGAAGATTTCAACTGCTTGAGCAGCCAGGCAGGCTTTTTCTTATTCTACTCTCTAGCCACACTCCAGCATCTTAATAGCTGTAATCACTGGCACAGCAGAGTCCAAAAGACAATACCCTCCGTCACTAGGTGTTCCTGGTTTAATCACCAAAGTACAGATCATATTGAATCTTGCAGGTGGAAGTACTGCATAAAATTGTAGGCATCTCTGCTTGTAAAAGTTGATTTTTTAAAACTTTTTTTATTTTTATTTATTTATTTCTCAGTCTGCTTGTTTCACAAATTATTTCACCCTTTGGCAATATGCAGCTACAAGCAGCTGACTCTGGAGAAGCAATTTTTAATTACAACATGTTTTTTCTCCCCCTTTTCTTTCAGTTAATGATTGCCAGAAGGTGTTCCTAACCACAGGCCCTTTCCAATACATGATGAACATCCTCATTTCCCATCACCTTCCACAGAAATGATGGGTGCTCAGCACCTATGATAAGGGAGAGAAAATAGATATTTCGCTGGCAGCTGAGCTGTGCTATATGGAAAGTATTCACTGATAAGGTCTTGTTTTGTAATCAGTTCTTCATTAAAATAATTTACTTCCAGTAGTGAATAATATTGCCCTAAAAATTGAGAAGTACAGAACAAAAAGTTGTACATCAGTTATAGTTCTGACAGGATGCTCATGATTTCGCAGTTAACAGTGTTTCCTAAATCAACTCTGAAAGCTTTAATATACATGCATTTATAACATTTTACTTCATGGTTGCTTGAGGGTTTAAGACCTAAGTTTGAGCTAGAATCATGTGGCTAAATTCAGAGCACTGAATGTTTTTGCTCATTCATTCATTTAAGTAAAAGAGTGATAAACTATAATGTCTTCAAAAATGCTGCTGTCAACACTACACTGACCTTTTCCATCAGAAGAGTTATTTTCAACATTATTGGGTTTGTCCTATGGATATGGTAGGCTATACAATGAAAGTTTTCTGGTTTAGGCATTGATAGACTTGAGGTTTCTACCTCTTGTTTATTGGGTTGTTCGGGAATTTGGTGAGCTAGTTTTTATAGAAGAAATTAACAAAATGTTGCTTTCATTAAAATCTAGTTGGCTCAGACCTCATTTGATGTTTTCTTCTGAAGATGGCAGAACACAGGAGTTATGTCTATGGCTATTCAGACATATTAATATCCACAGAGAGGTCCAAAATGGTACAACTCTGTGCAGCCCTTTCTGCTCTGCAGACTGTGATGCATCAGCCCTGGAAGCACACACCTAGAAAAGAAAGTACTTTACTCCCTTCCTCCAGCTGAATACAGAAAACACCACTGACCTAAACCCTGCCACAAACACACACAAAATGAACACTGCAACTACTAAGTGCATCCCCTGAAGACTTATAATAAGCTACTAGGCTAAACAAATGTTGTACTATATAAGTGGGTTTTAGAACTGTAACAAAGGAAAGGCTGCCTCACAGAAGTGTTTCTGCTGATGAAGAATATTACTGCATAGACATGGCATAGATGATATATAGAAAAAAAAAAAGATTTCGATTGGAAGATAATAAGATTTTTCCATGAAACTACACTACATAAACAAAAGTATGAGGGAATAGCAGTGGACTAGTTACATAACTACCATCAAAAAAGGGGCTTCATCTACCATCCAAGTGAGGACTTACCACTCTTGCATTGGATTTTCCCTGCAATTCAGCATATAAGCATCTTAATCTACATGTAGGTGTTCAAATGAATTGTCTACACGATGAATGCTAAGAAGCCTTATCTTTTTCTACTTCAGATAATAAAAGAAGAAGAGGTAGCAGAGCCATTATACTATTCAATCAGATGGGTCTGTGAGCAGTATATGACTACAGCAGTGCTGTGTGGGGTGAACAGCAGCCCCTTCCAAGACTCAAGCCAAAACCCAATATTTTTTTGTTTCTTGTTGATGAAAGATGACATCATTGGAAGAGAAAGCTTTAGGGTTTTGCTTCTCTGCTGACATAAACTTTGTATCACACTCTTACAAAAGTATATATTACTCTGTCCCCTATGTCTTGCACTGGGTTTCTATCACTTGAGGAATTTTAAAAATCAACCTTCCCTGATGATTATGCAGTGTCAAGAATGTCTTCAGAAATATGAGGATGTTTCTTCAGAAAGAAAGAAGAGGAAACAAAAGCAAAAACAAGTAAGAAGGAAGGTACTTTAAATGAATTCACCTTATATGAAAGATGTAGCATTCTCACTGCATTGTGGTTGCATCTAAACCAAAACTAATTATCCCCATATGACTGGCAATTGCAGATACAAAGAGAACAAATGTGGGTATCATAGTATCCATGCAAAAATAACCTGTGAACCATGCTACCAAAGGTCACATCAAAGCTGCATACTGGCTTTTAAAGAGAAGTTAGAAAAATGCTTAGGGAAGTTGCTGATAAAAAGAAAGGAAAAAAACACTCTCTGGTTCAAGAAATTATTTAAAAATATTTATCATCATACAGGTAATTTATTGCACAATGCACAGGTTTAACACCACACTAATCTCTGGTCAGTATCATGGTTTTCCATATACAGTAAACAGGCAGAGAATGCTATGTATCTGAGATTAAAAAGTGGCCCCTCAGTCACTAAGTAGGCTTTTCTTTAAGTATATGCATATCCTATTTGAAACCTAAGGACCCACTTTCTAATCTCCATCAAGCAGGATGCAGCTAACAGACGTCTACAAACATTCAGTATTGAATACATGTGAATCAGGTGATTTCTGAGAAGTGCAGTGATCTATGTCACAAATTCAGCATGAACTTTAGGCATTAAATCTTTAGAGTAAGAATAGCCATGTTGACACTGATGCTCTAGAGACCTGTTTTCATTTTAATGGTCATGGAAGTGAGGATTTCTGTGCACACTTCGTTTTATTCCTAGCAAGACTAATTTCTTAACTGACATAAGGAAAACAGGTATCTTACTAGCAAAATACAGTATCTTACACAGGATTTAAACCTGAGTGAGGATCGAAAAATGGAAGATACACACCTATTACAAAGCATTATTTCTAGTTACAAATCCTGTGTGGAAGGACGAAAACAACCTATTCGTTTTCAGGTCTGAGAAGCCAAAAGGCTGATTTTCTGACATGAGCCGAAACCCCCTCCTGCCCGCCCCTGTTCTCGGTTTGTGTCACACCCCCAAGCACCAGCAAAACATTTTCCCATGTTTTAGCTTGCTTTCCTAAGGACGCTTTGGAAGCCACTCTGTCTTCCAGTCTTTCCCTAATATATTTTCCATCTGCTGGCCAATT
>JAAGNO010015518.1:0-11749 GCA_033439905.1 Ceryle rudis
ATCCCTGGAGGTGTTTAAGGAAAGATTGGATGTGGTGCTTAGTGCCATAGTCTGGCTGATGTCAGGGTGTTGGGTCATAGGCTGGACTTGGAGGTCTGTTCCAGCCTCAGAAATTCTGTGATTCTGGTTGTGTGGGGCAGGAGACCAGGGAACAGCCGGGCTCTGTCTCTATCAGGTCACATCAGGGTGACCCGAAGGGTAAGATGAGGCTCCTGCTGTGATGCTGCAGATCTGTGGTGGGATAGAGACTACAGCAGTCTCCTTCCTTCTGCCACCCACCTCTTTCCCCATCAGCCACTGTAGAGAGAACCGAGGAACCTGGCCCTTTGTGGACCAGACAGAGGCCCAGTTACACCCGTAAGACTGCTGCCAGGAGATCAAATTAAAACCAAAATAAAAGCATGCTAATGAGGTTGGCTGGCAGCCAGTCCAGGCCTTTGGGCAGAGCAGCCAGTGAGGATGTCTGGTCACAGAGTGAAGGGGAGCACTTGCAAAGGCTGTAGCAATGGCCAAACAAAACTTGCTGTCCTGCTGCAGCCAAGTTCTTAGAGGAAATGAAAGCCCAAGAGGTTTAGACCAGGGAGGAGCTCTCATCATAAGTCTTCATCCTTCCTCTGCTCAGCCCTGCGTGAGCTCTGCCGCTGATGGAGCACACGCATGCCACTGAAGTTCAGCGAAAAAGATCTTTTGTGAGAATCAAACAATAAAAACATAGTGAGTTCAGTGGTGAAGCACACAGAGACGTAATGGGTGGAAGTTCTAGCAGTGCCAGAAGCTTTGCTTCCTGATTTAAGCACTTACACTGGAGTCAGGACACCTCCATCTGCCCTGAGCACACTCCTCTACTCATTCTTCATCTTTGCCACAAAGGCTCAGATTCGGCCCCGAGCTATTGAGATTCCTGGGCAGAATTCCTGGTATCTGGGCAGAAATGCCCAGAACAACCACCAGGTCACGTAGACTGGCCTCCTGCTGGGCCTGCAGTTGTCCACCTCTGAAATAGTTGGGGAGTTCCCTTCCTTATCATCTCCAATTTCAGCTGTTGCATTTAAAGCATGAAAAGTAGAAGGGGCTCCAGATTCATCACTCCCAGCACCAAGACATCAGAGAAAGGATGAGAATGCTGGGGGGGGGGGTGTCCCCCAAACAATCATGTCTGGTTTGCACTGAGGCGTCTCCTCACCCCCCGCACAGCACCCGCAGCCAGCGCACCCCTTCCCTCCCTGGGGACTCTGCTCCCCAGCTCTCCTGGGCCTGCTGCTGCTTCCGAGCACAGAAATTTGAACCCAGGGTTAAGATGCATTCAGTTTGTGGTGGCCTGGCTTATTAAATGGTCCTGGCAGCTTTTGACTGCCCTGTTCTCAGCCTGGGGGATGCACACAAAGTCTGACGACGCTGAGCACCATGCACGGCCAAGTTTAGAAAAAAAAATCTTCAGTATGCCTTTACTTTTACCAAACAAACTTGCAATCTAATAAAAAAATAAATAAGCTTCTTTTACTATAACGGATTCCCGTATGACGCTGTTAAGTAGCACTGATGGCACTTTAGGTTGTTGCATCAGGAGCAGATCTTTCCGGTGATGTTTGTGGAGATAGCTTCATGCAAACTGGTCGGTAGGGAGTGGGCTGCTTCCCTTGGCTCTGTCACTCTCCTGGCAAGTGCACTCCACCCTGAGAGATGCACAACTGCCTCCTTGCACTGCGCTCGCTGCCCCTGGCCTGTCTCACTGGGGTTGTTTCCTGAGATGAGGCCCGTTAGCAGCATATCTGCTTTTGACAACCACAGTTAAATTTTGCAGGTATCAGAAAATCTCTTGGTTTTGAAACTATAGCCTTATAAGCAAATACCTCTCTCCAAAAGCAAACCCACAGTGTGTTAGTGGAGAAGAGCTCTCCACAGAGTGCAACCAGAGGAGCAGCGTTTTATCCAACAGGCTCTGCAAGCAGAGTCAACTGCCCCGTTGAGTGACAAGAGCAGCGAACAAGGATGAGATGAAAACACCAACACAGAGCTCGTGAAAGTACCAGCTGCTGCCACCAGGCTTAGCTGCATGGTGCACACAGTGTGCAGGACCAGCACAGAGGTGAGCATGATCCCTGCCAGTCCCAGTCACCAGGATGAGTTCACAAGTGCCAGGACAGGTCTTTGAAAGGATGTGAAGTTCCTTTTAAGCCAGAGCAACTGATGATCTGCATGACTGCCTGTGAGCTTCCACTACTCATCTCGCACCTTCTGCACAATTTCCTTTTGCTTGTTGCAGGAAAGAAATACTAAATAAACTCTGTAGCTTTCCCCTGCAAGCATTTTCAGAGCACAGCACAACATGTTCCCACCTTATTACCAACTCTGCACGAATGCGCCCTGGAGCTTGGGTTGCTTGGCAGGGAAATACATCCCCCCCAGCTGCCAAGAGCTTCTCCTGGGGCAGCGACACTTCCTGGTAGCCATTTGACAGCTACAAAGGCAGGACACAACTTCTGCCACTCGCTGTGGTGCCGCTGGGATAACCCAGCCCGGCAGGACGTGTCACCAAGGGGAGCTGGGCCGCCCAGCCGGCAGTGGGTGACGCAGGGAGCAGGGCAGACTCTGGCTGTTTTGGGCAGGTGGAGCCCAAGTCCAGCCCTGCCGAGCTGGGCAGAGGGGCGAGTTCCGCGGGCTCAACGTCAGGATTTGCATGCTGCAGCCCCAGGCTGCCATAGCTCTGCCAGAGAAGAAAACCTGCCTTTGCTGAGCTGCCCACGGACAGGTCGCTCTGCTCCCCATGCTCCAGGCTGCTACCTCCCAACAGCAGCTCCCTGCCCTCTGCCCTGGGCAGGATCTGCCCTGGCCCCCTGCCCCAGCCTGCTGGGGACAAGGACATGGGCCATGCAACAGCACAATGAGGGGCCTGGCCTCCTCAAGAAGCTCCAAGCATTGTCCCCTCATCCTTGCTGCACAAACATCCACGGCAGGACATCTCACCTTGCTTTGCAAAGTCGAAGCAAAGCCAGGGTCATTCTTGCCGCCCAGGGTGGGACGGGAGCCAGACGAGGGCAGTCCCCAGCCCCACAGCCCCAAAGGCAGCAGCAGCGCTGGTCTGACTTGTCATCATGACACACCTCATCCCTGATGGCCGGGCACGGGGAGTGAGCACTTGGCTTCCCAGCACACCCAGATCGAGAGCACAAGGGTAGCTCTGAAGCACCCGGAGCCGTCTGAGATACCATGGCTCAGTCATCCAGGGGGGACGTGCAGCCAGCCCATGGCCCAAGACAGCCAGACGCAGAACCTGTGGAGCTCAGGGAGGGAGGGCAGCACCCTGGGAGAGAAGCAGGAGAGGAGCCTCTTACCTTGGGGCCACAGAGCAGCTGGCCCAGCAGACAACAGCCTGCTTCGTCCCTGCTGCAAGTGGAGCCACCGGCCGGGCTGAGGGGTCAGCGTGTCTGAGAAGAGGCTCGGGTGGGAAGGAGGGTGCTGCGCGTGCTCGCAGGTGAGTGACTCACTTCCCTCTTGGCACGGCTCAGACGTGCCCCGGCTGCGCCCTGGAGCTTGACACCAACTCCTGTGGCCCTTCCTCGAGCAGGCAGTAGTAGGGAAATAGTGGTGGAGGCTCCGTCCTGGCCAGGGGCTTGTCCCGCTCCGGTGTCACCTGGAGCCTTCGCAGGCCTGAGACAGGGCAACCCTGACCCACAGCAGCTCCAGGGCAGGGGCTCCCCGGCCAGGCCACGGTCACAGAAGCAGCCTTGGCAGATCTGTCCTCTGGGCTTCTCATTTCCTTTCAGCTACTGGGACTGGGAGCCAGCTCAGCAGCAAGTTCTCGTTGAAATGCCTCTGCTGGAGGTGGAGATTTGCTGCAGGGGGGGCAAAGTATCAGCGCAAGGCTCATTTACTGCATAAAGTCCCCGTATGGGGAAACATCAGCCAGAAAAACATTCCAGGCTGTGGCAGCTCATTTCCTTACCCTCTCTGCAGCATTATAACCCCCCTCACTTCTTGTGCTCCTTCAGCCTGGGAAGAAGGGGTGGATGGACACACGGGGGACCCTCTCCTGGCTGCGGCAGTCCCAGGACAGCAGGTTTCACATGGGATTTCCCCAGATCTGTACTGTGGTATCGGAGTCATTTCGGTCATGGGCATAACATCTGCCTGAGTCACTCGTGTTGCAACAAGACGTCACATGTGTTTCTGCTCCCTTTATTCACCGCGGGTTTTTAACAAGGAAATGTTGTTGGGTTTTCTATGCCCTTTGAGAACTGGCACTGGTTTCTACAAGGAAGAAGGCGTGAGGTCTGAATAGCCAAACAATCACAAGTGGCTGGTGCACAAAAGCACCTTGAAAGCACATCCTATCGCTATCGGGAGGAACTGGCCGTCTGCCCAACCCCCAGCTGCAGTACGCAGAGCTGCAGCGAACACCCCAATTTCCCAACCGAACGGCAAAGCTGCACCAGTTTAAGGACGGCCCTTCTCAACAGAACAGTTCTCCAGCGTGCTCTTGAGAAGAAGGAAAGCTGGGCTGTGCCGGGAGGAGCGTGGCACACAGAATGAGGACAGTTGACAGCCCCTCTGCTTGGGACTGGTGACGCTGCCCCTGGAACAGCGCGTGTAACTCCAAAAGGCAGGTGGAGAACTGGAGAGGCACTGGCAGAACTGACACCTGAGGGACGATCTGATCTGACAACCTGAGGCTGAGGGACGATCTGATCACTACCTGCAGCTGCTGGAAGGGATGTGCAAAGAGGACAGAAGCAAACTCTTCTCAGGAGTGGGAAATGGTGTGAGAAGGGGCAACAGCCAGAAACCAGAGTGCAGGACAGTCAGGATGGACACTGGTGACATATTTTCACTAGAAGGACTGCGCATCCCTGAGACAGGAACTCAGAGAGGCCGAGGGTCTCATTTTTACCCCTGGGCCAGATACAGCCACAGCTGACCTCACCCAGCATTAGTGGCAGCCCTGCTTCTGACACAAGGTTGAATTCAAGACCTACAGAGGCCCTTCCCCAAGACATGTCAGTTCTGACATTGGAACTGCACCAACTGCAGTGGCATCTCTGCCAGCATTACCTTCCTTTAGAGGTGCTCTCCGTGTCACCAAAATGCACTCCTGACAAACCCCGTTCCACCCACAAAAACTGCTACAAAAAAGTGCCCAGACAGGGCCTGACAGCATTTGAAAAGGAAGCATCTGACCAGGCGCGTGAAGATGGGCGACACAAAAATCCCACCGATTATTGTCACGTTACACCCGTGTTTGCTTCAGTGGGAATCTGGCAGCAGCTGTGAAGCAGGGGACTTTGCACCTTGATAGTAATGCTATATCTGGAGTCCTCTCCTGCTGCAGGACAACTGAACATTCCAGAAAGAGAGTATGAAAGAGGTGGGTGGCCAGGAAGGTCAGCAGTGCAGGACAGTCTGTTTTAATGGCACTGAACAGGCTGAGGCAAAGATCTCCTTCTACAAGGGAAAGATCTAATTGCCACAAAGTACGTGTCCATTCTTGCCCCAGGAGTCTGGAGACCTCTGGCTGGCGTGACAGGGAGGCTTCGTGGGGGGACATCTGCCAAGCCCAACTCACTGCCCAACAGTGAGTCAGGCAACTCAGCTACATCCTAGAGCATGCAGGGTGCTCGCTGCAGAGCTGAGATCGGAGTGACGAGGATGGGACAGTGGGATCAAGGCACCCCCGGCAAGTTTGCTGATGACACCAAGCTGTGTGGTGCGGTCCACATGCTGGAGGGAAGGGATGCCATCTAGAAGGACCTTGACAGGCTTGAGTGGTGGGCCCGTGCAAGTCTCATGAAGTTCAACACGGCCAAGTGCAAGGTCCTGCAGCTGGGCTGGGGCAATCCCAAGCACAAATACAGGCTGGGCCATGAGTGGATTGAGAGCAGCCCTGCAGAGAAGGACCTGGGGGTGCTGGTTGACAAGAAGCTCAGCATGACCCAGCAATGTGTGTGTGCAGCCCAGAAAGCCAATCCCATTCTGGGCTGCATCAAGAGAGGCACAGCCAGCAGGTAGAGGGAGGGGATTCTGCCCCTGTGTTTGGCTCTTGGGAGACCCCACCTGAAGCACTGCAGCCAGCTCTGCGGCCCCCAGCACAAGAGGAACATGGACCTGTTGGAGCAGGTCAAGAGCAGGGCCATGAAGATGATCCAAGGGCTGGAGCACCTGTCCTGTGATGACAGACTGAAAGAGTTGGGGTTGCTCAGCACAGAGAAGAAAAGGCTCTGGTGAGACCTTATAGCAGCCTTCTAGTACCTAAAGGGAGCCTACAAGAAAGCTCGTGGAGGGACTTTTATAAGGGCTTGTAGCGATAGGATGAGGGGTAACAGTTTTAAACTGAAAGAGGGTAGATTTAGATTAGATGCTAGAAGGAAGTTCTTCACTACAAGGGTGGTGAGACACTGGAATGGGTTGCCCATGGAAGTCATGGAAGCCCCATCCCTGGGTGTGTTGAAGGCCAGGTTGGATGGGGCTTTGAGCAACCTGATCTGTCGGGAGGTGTCCCTGCCCCCCACACAGAGAGTAGAACTAGAGGATCTTTAAGGTCCCTTCCAACCCAGAACATTCTGCGGTATGATTCGGTGACCCCAGCTTACGGGAGCAGCACTCACAAACATTTGCCCATTTTGTGCACAGCTCGAAGGCAGCGCTGGGAGAGCTTCACCTTTCAAGGAGCAAAAGGAGTTACGCCCAGAGCCGAAGGCAGGGGAGCCCCCAGCAGCAGGGGCACTGACACCAGGCGTTCTGGAAAACAAAACCAAGGAGGTTTCAAACCCATCCGGAGCAGCCTCGCACGCTGCTGGGCCCGGGCACACTGTGCTGGTGCACGAGACAAGGGATGGTGCCCCTTTTCTGCTTGTGAATTGTAGGGCTCAGCTGCCCATGCCGGGGAGGTCTTGCTCACGCTGTAGCTTGCAAGAGGAAAAGGAAGTCAGGACAGCCCCTGTGCTGTAGATAACAGACTGCAGTTGCCCAACTCTTTCTGAGGGAACTTCCTACACTAAAGCCAACCTCTCACAGCTTCTCTCCAGTTTCGGCTGTTTTAAGAGGGCAGAGAAAAACTAGCAAAAGAAACTCTCATCTGGACGAGGAGAGCACAAGCCCTTGATCTCCCACCTGGCTCCCTGTCCCCAACACCGAGCTGGCTGCGGGTAGTGCCGCAGGGCTGGTTACGCTCCTGCAATACCAATCACATACATGACTCAAGAGTTGTCACTGCCCATGGAGGAAGGGCAGTCACCGTGTTTGCCAAACAGATAAATGTTAAGTAACACACTTGTTCATGTCTAACCAAGAATCGATTTCATCTCTGGCTGGTCACCCAGGCTTCCTATAGCTGCCATGACTTGGTCTAGCATTTACTGAATAGTTTTTCTACACGGTGAAATCTGGCTCATCTGGTGAACATCTGGTGAACTCTAGACCTAAACCTGTCTACACGCTCAGGGGATCCTCCATTCTCACCCCCAGACTACCCAGTAACACCCAACGGGAAGGTCCTGCACCCTGCCTCCTTTAACCCACAAAGGAGTAGGTTTCTGCTGCGGTTTCCCTTTTTTATCTTCAGACACAAGAAACCAAGTATCTTCCAAGGGTCCTTTCACAACCCATTGTTGCTGAATAGAAGACATGCAGGGGGAGGCAGCCTCCCTGCCTCAGAAGGGAACCAAGAGCTTCAGGAGCGATCTCTGAACTCCCAGAGAACAGCAAGGAACCGAGACAGACTCTGGTAGGCCCCTGTGTACATTCTGGGAGAACTGACACAGAGGACAAGTTATGTCCAAGAAAACTGAAGCCAAGACCCTACTGAGGCATGCTTGTGTAGCTATCTGATACCTTTTCTGCTTCCAAAAGAAAGAGAAATTACTCCTTACTCCCACTGATACAGTTTTTTTTCGTCCTACAAGGACAAGGAAGGACAGTGTTTTGAGGAGAAATATTTTAGTCTACAAGAACCACTCACTCCTAAGAGCTCCAAGAAAGAAGGAGGCCTAGAGATCTCTCCCTCTACAACATCTCTACCTCTTGAAATTAAATGTTTCATTCAGTTCATTCCACTGCCCTGGCCTGTGCTGCAGAGACCAGGCAACAGCCCAGCCTGCATCTGCAGGGCTCCACATGGTGCACCCAGGCAACTCAAACCTGTTTGCTTTTCCAAAGCCTGAATACAAGGGCCAAAATTAACCTCCCAGGTTCCCTCCAGTGGAGCAAACATCCAGCAAAGGGCAGGTACCCCGCTGCTGCTGAAGCCTGCCTGGCAGATGGAAAGCTTCACAGGCCTGGCCCAAGTAGGTAAGGCAGGAGCAACACTGCACAGACACAGCAGCTTGTCATAGGCAGGACAGGAAGGAGAGGAAACAGGATCAGCTAACCAGAGAATGAAACAGCCATGCTGTAAGTGACACATTTTGCTGCCCCAACCAAGTCACACCCAGTGGAAAAAGTGACTCTAACTGCAGAAGCCCATAGGACTGGTACTTGGGTGACTCTGGCCACAGGCTGCACTCCTCGAGACCCAGGGGTAAGCCACTCCACTGGTCAGACTCTCGTAATGTCTCTGAGAAGCAGAACCGCATGCATGAGACAGGTCTTACAAACATTCTGAGCTCTCACAGGGCTCATCCTGACCTACCTGAAAAAAATGTAAGGAAAAGATCAAAAGGTCAGTACCAGCGGTCAGCAAAGACATACACACCAGTGCTTCAGTATCAAAAGGAGTGACTGGGACAGATCTCTAAGCTAGAAATACTTTGACAGAGGAACAAGAGGTAGACAAGTTAGATAGAGGACAGCGTGTCCTCTGGTGAGACTGCATTTAGAAATCCTCTAATCCTCTGAGCTGCTGCCCAGCCTGCCTTGTTTCTTATACCCAGGAAGCAGAAGAGATGGCATCTGAGAGACAGCAGATGGAAGTTAATTGACGTTTTCCCCAGTACAACGTGGCTAATGGTTGCCTCCACAAGGAAGCCGTGTCCTACCAAGGTGTTCGCAGTTAATGGAGGAGCAGGTTCTGCCAACAACAAGGAAATTCAGCACCTGAAGCAAGCAATGCTGCGCAGTTCAGCGTCGCCCAGATCTGTCAGCCCACCTTAGTCTGCTGCTGGTTATTGTTTGGCTCTTATGTCGCCCGGATGCTGACGTGCTATTTTTTAAGCTACGTTTTGCCCCTTGAGGTTCAGCTCAAGCTATCTATCTAGCAGGAAAGATAAGGTGAAGAAACTCTATTCCTGTGTTTACACAGAAAATAGGAACTGTATTCTACTCTTCTAAGAGCTATTTAGTGTATAAAACACCAAAACATATTTGTTTTATAAGGAAAGGATGTTTCCCTTTGTATTTGGTCACACAGACCAGTGTATGAAGGGCAAAGAAGAAATGAGGGTGGATGGAGAGCACCAGCCGCCGTTCAGCAGCTTCATCTAAGTCCAGGCCCTGTCAGAAAGAATCACCTTCCTCAGGAGCTGCTTTTCCTGCAGAAATCTGTTTGGTAACACAAGTTTGATCATGTCACTCCTCCCTAGCAGGCAGAAATAGAAAGCAATTAATCAAAACTTAAAGAGTAGAGACACCAGAAGATGGAAGCAGATGGGCAGCAGAACCGATCTTTCTGAACAGAGATCTTATTAATGCCCGAGGCACAAAGAGCTGCACAAAGGATCGCACTTATTTGAAGCTCAGGACACGTAAGACAGCAAATCCAAGCGAAAGGAGCTGGCTAACAGCAGTGAGGAGGAAGAAAAGCACTATCTTGGTGGAGGCAGCTACCCACAGGACCCACCAGGACAGACGGGAAGTTTGTGGAAATATCTCCAGAGAATTCCACCGGGCACGTGTGGATCTGTAGTGCAGACCACTTTGAACACCTTGAAACAGTAGAGTCTCTTAAAAACTTACAATAGGCACACAAAGTAGGATTTTTAAAAATAAAAAGTGATGAATTTGAGCTGATCCCATAGCTGGGAGGAGTCAACACTCCTAACGGGTGCCCAAGTCCACCCAACGCACCCACGCTCCCCAAAGGCACAGCAAGGAGCTCAGTTTTCAGCAGACTCTGGCACACCCGCTTCCACCCAGTCAGCATCCACGGAGGAGAGAGGACAAGAGGAACTGGCCTCAGGTTGTGCCAGGGAAGGTTTAGGTTGGACACGAGGAAGAATTTTTTCACTGAGTGTTGGCAAGCCCTGGAACAGGCTGCCCAGGAAGCGGCTGGATGGCCATGTTTAGGTTTAGCAGGGGACACGGAGAGTAGGGTTAATGGTTGGACTCGATGATCTTGAAGGTCTTTTCCAACCTAAACGGTTCTACGATCCTCCCCTTGTCCTCCCGGGTACCACTCTGCAGGACTGTCACTTCAAAATCCCAGGCAGATGGGATGAGAGCAGACCCTGCCTCATCAGGAAGTGTTCACGCTGAAGAGCAGCAACATTTCAGTGGCCAGCACTCAACTCACACCCCTGCAATTCTATCTTTGAATAACTCCAAGGGAAAAAAAAAAAGGTAACTTGGGTAAAAATTTATTTTACATACAGACCATTGCAACTTAACTATTAATCAAGAGAAGTTATTTTTACTTTACAGGAAGTGACCGGCTGGTCTGAGATTAACAGAAATCTAAGCCTGAGAGCTGAGACTTTAGTTTGGAAATGAAATCGTGTGGGAAGGACCCTTCCAAGCACCACTCGGTTCAGCGAGGAGCTGCTGTGGGACTTTACCTGCAGCTCAGCTGCACTGCACGGTGCTGGAAGCAGATTCCCATCGTCAGGTCAGACTTTTCCAAGGCTGAACTTGCTGAGAAAGTTGATGCCTAGAAAGGCACGGATGCATTTCCAGTATTTTGTTCAGCTCTCAAACTAGAAACGGAAGAGGTGAAACAGCACAATCTCTGTGAAGTACAAAACACCGAGTTACAGGGCAGCAGACAAACAGGACAGCAATAATGGTGGGGACCCTCCTAAGCCAAGTGTTCTACGTGTAGCGGGTTCCTGGCCGAGTTCATACTATGGCCCTAGTTCAAATGGACAGAGTACAAAAAATACTTTTACCAATAATTAATTGTACTGGAAACAAACAGTCTACTAAAAAGCAATTCTTACTCTAGGTGCCAATGAGTCCTTAAAAGCAGAGAGGGGACTGAGGAGCTGCACTTGAGCAGTGCTGCCAGGATCATTCACGCTGCTCCATTTTTACTTTGGGAGGTCTCAGGAAGGTCCTGTTTTTCTTTTCCTTCTTCCCCTTTGTATTAGCCTGGAAATTTCTCCAGCTGTCCACACGACCATCCCGACTTTCCTGGGAACACCAGAGAGGAAACAGAGAGTTAAGAAGTGCAGGAGCCAGAGAAGAGTCAGTACAGACCAGTTTCAGGAGAACAATAGCAGCTTCCCCCACATCCAGCATGCAGCACCCTGGCAGCCGGACATACAGACACTGGCAAGCCAGAGCAACAGACACAGCCCGGCGGAACTGCCGGCGAGCCCACAAACACCAGTACAAGCACTGGGCTTGTTTCTTGTTTCAGCCACAGCCAGCCTGGGATGTGCAGCCCTGACTACAAGAGCTGTCTGCTCTGCTCCCCTCCCTTCCCATGGCAGGATGGGGAAGCGCTGGCAGAGATCCGAATGACGGGGCAGAGCACACCCGCAGTGAGTTTGCATATGACACAAATCTGCAAGGAGAGGCTGATAGGCCAGAGGGTGGTGCTGCCATCCAGAGGGACCTCAACAGGCTGGAGAAAGGAGCTTCATGGGAACCTCATGCAGCTCAA
>JAAGNO010015518.1:12282-22865 GCA_033439905.1 Ceryle rudis
GTTCCCTGTCCTCCTTGAACTGAGGGGCCCAGAACTGGACGCAATATTCCAGATGTGGCCTCAGCAGGGCAGAGTAGAGGGGGAGGAGAACCTCTCTTGGCCTACTAACCCCACCCCTTCTCGTACACCCCAGGATGCCATTGGCCTTCCTGGCCACAAGGGCACATTGCTGACTCATGGTCATCCTGCTGGCCACCAGGACCCCAGGTCCCTTTCCCTTACGCTGCCTTCCAACAGGTCAATCCCCAACCTGTACTGGTCCCTGGGGCTGTTCTTGCCCAGGTGCCAGACTCTGCACTTGCCCGTGTTATATTTCATGACATTTCTCCCCGCCCAGCTCTCCGGCCTGTCCAGGTTGACATTGGTTGGGGGGAACTGGCTTTGGATGGCCCTGCTTGAGCAGGGTGGTTGGACCAGATGGACCCCAGAGGTCCCTTCCAACCCTAACGATTCTGTGATCACACTGTTCCTAGGCATAAGGCTGTCTGGCAACTTATGTCCTGACCTCCTTATTTCTTACCAGTTCACTGGTGGAAGCTATTCTTGAAATCGCTAAGGAAGTAAATTTAGAGGCTGTGATGGCAGAAAGTAGATGTTCTAATAAGGTCCTTTGAAAATGCATCAAGATCTAACTTAGCTCTAAAAGTAGACTAGGGAAAAATTAGACACAGCAGGCAACTGCTTGCACGGCACAGATGCTCCCAGGAGGATTCAGAAACACTGCAGAACATACGCCCGGGACAAATCCTACAGGTCTTTAGGGTAAAGAGACAGGACCAGAACCAGGATGCAGTATGCAGACAAGGACTGGAATCACCACGAGCAGGAAAGCCCAGAAGAGCAATGCAGAGGTATAGCACAAGCACCTTCAGAGGTTGGGATGTTTGTGTTGGATTTATCTGGGTTTTTTCCGAAACTGCGACAGAACCACAGTCACAGGATATCAACTGGTTTTCCTTTCTTTCTTTGCGGTCGAAATATCATTTGAAGCAGCAACACACACACTGCTTTTGGATCTATTTTAAAGACAGCCACTGAAGTAGAACACATACAGGAGCAGCCAAGAATTTTGTCTCCAGTCACCCTCAATGCCATCAGTCAGTGATGGTCACCAGCAGAAATAAGCTCCTTATTCTCGTGTGCTCCAGTGACCCATTCTGGACATTGACACCTAACTTTGGCACTGCTTTTCACGTGGATTAAATGGTCACCAGCCGGGCTGGAGAAGGCACCTGCAAGCGCAGAGGTTCAGTCGCCCAGGAGCAGTTGAGGACATGCAGGTACTCAGAGCTGCAATGCCAGTAATTCTGCAGCTCCCATCGCTATTTGCTTGTCACACTTGCTCACGTTTCCTCTGCTGCTGTGCTTTACTGCATCCCCACAGCAGTGACACCCACCTCCTGGGGCCATTCTGGTGTGAGAACACAGAACTGCCAGCAGCAGGGCCAGCAGCATACTCATTTATCTCTCTGGCCCTACAGGACAACAGCCACAGTGCACTCCACACAGCAGCACGGCACAAGTTTGTCAGAATATCCAGCTTCCTGTATCCACGTCCTATAGCACGTGAACACAAACTCCTCCCAGATGAGTCTCCAGAAACATCCCGGCTGTCCACTTTCCACAGGCTGCCAGTCCAGCTTCTCTCTTTTTCAAAGTTCTCTTGAACATAGGACTGGGATCCAGCTTTGGATTAGATGAACAATCTAGCTCCTCTTTTCATGAGGCCTTGAACACCGTTACTGATTTTCCTGCCCACCGCACCCTACATGTCACAAGACTTCATCTCTGGTGCACACTGAGGGAAGAGTTACAAGCTTGCTCAAATATTTTGGGAGGCTGTAGGTTTGACCTCTAGAATAGCAGCACAACCACAAAGCTACTTCTAATACACCTAAACCCTGACTACAGGGTGGAAGGGGCATTCAGGTCTCTAATGTTCACGGGAGATACAGGTTCTATAAGGTTCACAACCAGACCGAGAAAGTACCAACAACAGCCCACACTAGTGGTTGAACAGCTGCCAGATCAAGTTTTACTGGTCACCAGTGACCTGCGCTAAACAGCTATTCAAGTTTCTGACTAGGGACAGGAATGAACTCCTCACAGAGCTGAGAAATACCACACGTTTCACCAGACCTGTTTCTGGAAAGCGACACCAAAGCCCCATGGGTGGGCTCTACCCACACAATGACAACACCCAGGCTCACGCAGGATCTTTTAACAAGTGTCCACTTAAATTATCTACCTGCAGACAAAAAGTCTTTCATCTCTAGGGGCATTTCTTGTAGCATGCTTAAGAACTGCTGAGGTGCATCCTGTAAATTAAGTTGCTGATTACCTCAAAGTTCTTCTGCCATTCTCGCTCTCGTTTAGCTTTCTCTTGTGCTTCAATTTCCTCTTCCCTCTGCCGCTTCCTGAAAGGGAAGCCACAAAAAAGTTATGAACCCATGAGCACGTACTTAAAAATAACACAGTAACACTCCCAAAACACCTAAGCAAGCTCTTCTGATTTCTTGGCAGATTAAAGTGTTTATCAGAAAAGATAAATGCACACATCTAAGACAGCACACCGAACAGAATTTTATTTCAAATCTGGCAGAGCAGCAAGCACAGAAGATGGGATGGCACCTCTGACAGCGTGCGTGTATTTAATTAGCGAGTCAGCTTCTCTTGCTCGGCAAAACAAGCTGGACTCCTTCGTAACTCTACTGATAAGTCTCTGAACTGTTGAGAGTACACATTTTGTGAAGTTAATAAACACTTGAGCATGCAAAGTAAAAATGAATTTTTTTTCCCCTGATTTTCATCTGTAATCAGAAGTTGCACCCTGCAGCTATCTCCCAGGCCGCCCTCACTGACCAACAGGAAACCTTGCTCTGTGAAGGACATTGACAGCGACCACTCGGGCAACATGGGATCAAAACACCTAAAATAGTCCAGGATCACACATGTCACGGGGTATTTCTGGCACTTAATTAAAACCGAATTCTTTGCACGCTAACAACGTGCAGAAATGTGTCACCATTTCACTGTTTTAGTTGGCATCCACGTGTACACCAAATATATCCCTGTTTAAAATACAAGAGGGCAAGTTTCCTGTTTGCATTTCTCAAGCACAGAGTTCTACAACCCACAGGTTGAACAGAGAAGTGGTGGAAGCCACCTCACCAGGAGTCAGCTTGACTAATTGTTAACCTAATCCAAGGCTCTGCGTTCAGCAGGAGGCTGGACCCGATGACCTCCGGAGCTCTGTTCCAACTTAAGACTTTTCTAAGAGTCTATGATTCCTTATCTGCTCTGAGGAAGCATGAGGGGGGAAGAAGAGCCTGAACTGTACAAGCAGAATGATGCTCTTACCTTTCATGCATTTCTTTCGCTTCTCTTTCTTTCCTCTTAATTTCCAGTTCGGCAAAGAGCTTCATTGTCTGTTTGTACACAGCTTGCTTGAACTGTGGAAGACAAATCCAGTCTTAAAATAACACCCACTAACACAGTTAAGAGAAGTCTGTTTTACATAAGTAGTGAGCAGCAGTGGCATACAAAAAGGTATAAAACACTGCTGATTAAATTCTGGCCCCAACACCAAGAAACAACTACTTATTAGTCTCATGTTCATCTCATTTTCATTTGTATTCACGAAGCTGTGCCTAAACAGAACTGTTCATTTCAAGCTCTCTTATTATTCTAAGCCTTGCGATGTTCTATCTGACCCAAACCAGGCGAAACGGTCACTGTTTAGAATGTAATTTCCCAGCAGATCTTCTTGATGTCTTGTAAAAGTCTAACATTTGCTTCCCAACAGGAAATACCGGTATACTTGAAACAAACTTCATTACTGGAGAACAGCAAGAGACTTCTGAAAATCAACTGAAAGTAAGATGGTTATGGGGACGGTTACTGTGGTAATATCAAGAGGGGAAAAAAAAGGTGATGACAGTAAGACTAGTGATGTGATCGTTTGATTATCATCCTGTTAAAGCTTCCAGCATCACTTGGCTTTTCCAGACTAGAAACCAGGTAAGAAGAACTAAGTTGTGTCAAGCCTTTTGTTAATAAAAGTGATTTGTTACAGAACAGCACATCTATCCTCAAGTGCTACATGGAAGAAAGAGCTGGAACAGCTCTTACTACAAGATATAACTACGAGCACATTTCAGGCAGGCTGCAGCGGGCTCTCTGCCTGCCTCTACTGGCAGAAAAAGCACCACTGCTCCAGCACTCAGAATACAACAAGAAACTCGATTGAAAGAAGGCTGCGTGACGCACAGCAACGAAGCCCAAGAGAAGAAGGGGGTACTTTAATCTATATAATCTTCTGATACATTTACTCTTTACACTACGGTTAAAACTATTTTCTAAAATATACAGACATTACCCAACACGTGGTACCCCCCAGTGCCTTATCAGTTTGTTCTACTGTGAGTACAGGATTTACAACACTCTAACAAATACTTCAGTACTGGTTTTGACTCTTAATTCCTCAAAACACGTTTTGCACTCCTCAGTTTCTCTGAACAATACATGACTTACAACTTCAGGATCATCCTCTTCCACAGTGGGAGGTTTTCCATCCTTCTTCAGCTGCTTCTTTTTTTCTTTCACCTAAAGATTAAGAGCAAAAATAACAGCCTAAAAATTTTTATAGGGCTTACATAATTGTATCCAAGCAGTTCTGCCTTCCTTCTCTGCTGTGTGGGAATAACTCCGGATGACAGTAAGCTCTTGATTTGGATCAGTGGTTTATTTTAAACCAAAACCTCTTGGGTCCAAGGTCCAGATAAACAGGTACAAGATCACTATCACATGAACTGCAGTAATTAAAAGTACTATGTTAGATGCTATTCATTCAACACATACACTTTGCTGGGTTTTGGTTGGGGTTTTTTAAGATATATTCATATCCAATATACACCACCCAAATCAGGAGGAAGTTTATTTTGCTTTGCAATATTCAAAAGACTAACAACAACAAGTAGAACATGAAGAGTTCCTTGGCTTAGAGTATCCGAGTTCTCCCATATCATCTGCTTTCCCAAGCTTGTTGTGTTTTAGTCCACCCACATCACTCAAATAACTTCCTGGCCATTGCAATCCTTATCTTATAGGTCATTTTCCCCAAAGCTCCCCAGCTTTCTGCTGTCACCACCTATTTTCTTCCACCTACACACAACTGAACTACAGCCCTTAAAATAAAAAAAATTAGGTCAGATCACGTGGTCTGACCTAATTATTTCAAGTACTGAATTTCATTGAATTATCTTGCACTGAGCTCAACAGCAGTCTTGGACAGAGCACGTTTGTTCACGTCGTGGAGCTGAGTCCCCTGCACACCTTCATCAGGAGCTTTGCTTGGCTCACCTTTTAACGACCTAAACATGCAGCGTGTGTACCAAAAAGCAAATTATCATCGAGGGGTCACCACTCACCTCCACCCACGGACGATCCTACGGAATACTTACAGTGTGTTCCACGTATTCTTTTCCTGCCTGTATCACATCTAAGGCCCTCTTCTTTTGCTCCTGATCTAGCAGCAACTTGTACGCTTTATCTACAGCTAACAAAAAGCAACAACATTAATAGCACCAGTAGCCACATTCACGGGGCATCATCAAATTGCGACCTGCTGACCATACAAACTTTGCTTCCTAGAATTTGGGGGGTGTGGTCGGTTGGGTTTTGTTTGGCTTTGTGAGGATTTTTCCAAGTACCTCTAGGTAAGTGACATCACAATTAGTCAAATGAGATTTGGGGTACAGTAACGGCAGAAACTGTCTTCTGTAGTTAACGAACTACCTTTTGTAGTTAGCAGGGTGAAAGTATCAGTCCTACCAAGTCACGGGGCATAAGGTTAAGTTTAAGATGTGTTAATGCCTCACCATACTACAAAGCATACACATCAAACCACCACACCAGTTTTGTTGCATGGTCTTTGAATAAAATCTAATGCATGGATTAAACAGTTTTCCTTCAATGATCTCAAAAGCCCACGGCCATTTGTCCCCATTGCAAACTGACAATACAGTTACTGCCACCTAGTGAAACTTTCTGCTGAAATGCCACCCACACATCTGCTTCTCCCTCATCTACAGCAGTTCTGTCTGTCCATGGAGCCTCTGTCTGTAACACTGACACCAGCTTCAGAAAAACAGCAGTCCAACTGCTATCATACACCAGCCCAGAAAAGGGTGAGAGCGTTACCTTCAAATGCCTTCTGGGCTCTATCTGCATCATCTTGATTTTTGTCTGGATGCACCAATATTGACAACTGCAAGAGAAAGAATTGGGCTGTTAAGATCCTTGTAAAAGATGAAGAATATTTCAGAGATTTTTTGTGAGAGGAGGGAAATA
Source organism: Ceryle rudis (assembly GCA_033439905.1). Classification (NCBI taxonomy): domain Eukaryota; kingdom Metazoa; phylum Chordata; class Aves; order Coraciiformes; family Cerylidae; genus Ceryle; species Ceryle rudis. The sequence continues at coordinate 18,634 of JAAGNO010015518.1, forward strand.
GTATCAGACAGAAGGAACCACAGTCCTTTGTATATGGACAGATCAGCTGATGGCCTCTAGATGCCTAGAGTAGGCATCAGTAAAAGCTTATAAATCAAATAAAACCCCTGGAATTGGCTGTCTGAGAAAACCTGCAGCTCGGGATGGGCAGACCACCACAAATACCCTTCAGCTGCAGTGTCTGGGGCTGGCAGGAACCCTGTGGTCACCCAACTTTTTTATCCTTGGTCTTAAGAAGAAACAAGTCTAACAAAGATCATCCTCAACCAAAGTTTACTTTTTACTCAATAATGTCTCCCAAAAAGTTCTCCAGTATCCCTAAGGCTGTTCAAATATCAAACTATTTAAATGACTGAGGTTTTCCTTAGGCTCCTTTACTGAAAGTTAAGCAAAATCCTTCCTGTACTCTCTCTCCAGCAGAGACAGGCCATGAATCCCTACCATATTTAGGCAACCTTAAATAGGCTGGAAAGCACATGTCCTCTACTTTCCTCTTCCAGAGAAAGAGAAAGTTTTCAAACTTTCCCCATGAGGCTTTTTTTTTTTTTCCCAGATGTCTTATTTTTGCTGTTGCTGTAGGACTCTCTAGTTTATCTGCATATTTCTTACTTCAAAAGCAGTCACAGCACAGCAGCTGAAATTGCATCAGTGCCAAAGAATGCAAAAGAATTCTTTCCTGAAACTCTACAGATGGCACGTTCTAGATCATAGAAAAAGTTTTGCATCCAACCATGAACAGCAGCATGCTGCTGATTTACTCTCTGACTGGCTACAGCCAGTGTCCTTGTCCTTCTGTTGGCTGGTTTATGGTCTGTGTGTGATTTCTTCAACACACAATTCCATGCACTTTTTCATTGCCCCTCACTGACTTCAAAACATTTCCCCGTGGTGTTCCATCACCTAAAGCTAAGACAGCCCCATTTTTTTATTCACAGAACTGAGAAGTCAGCAACAGCCTAAGAGGTTATCCTGCCACTTTCCACACACAGAAGTAGCCCATAACCCATTGCTGACGTGGCAGGAGTGTTCCTCTATCTCTTGTCTAAAGACAGCTCCTCTTGTTTACAGGATTAATACAGGCTGGAGGCTACAGCCCTCCAAATACTGTGTTTCTGTGCTGCAGGCACTGATAAAACTCAAATTTCTCCTGCAGATCTGTCAGCAGAGTCGTTTCCTGCCTTGCATGGAGCAATGCAGATGACTCTGAGCAGGGCTGCTGCTGTTCCAGGTAACCTCGTCACCAAAAATGACCACTGAAATTCTTAAAGAAACCTCAAAGAAAATACACTTCTGGATCTGTGTCCATCTATTGGAGCAAAATACTCTTCCTCAGTGCTAAACTTCTGATAACTTTGACCTTTTCTTTGAACTCCAGTTCAGTAAGCTGGTGTTGGTTTGCCATAGCCCCATCACACACTTCCCAGGCAAAGCAGCACACGGTGCACAGAGCAGGGACGCTGCTGCAGCACTCCTCCTGTCGACCATTCTATGCACTTCCCAGAAGGGCTACTGCTCTACCCAGACACAGTTTTACCACCACTTTTCCTGTTCCCAAGCACGGCCGCACAATCTCTACCGAGCTCCTCGTTTCCTGCCAGAGGCTTCAAGTGCAAAAGCCAAATACCTGCCGGAATCTTTTCTTTATCTCTTCATCCGTGGCTTCAGGATCCATCTGCAGTACCTAAAAGAGACCGTGAGAGCAGAGCAAGTTTGATGATAACTTCCCGTTGTACTTTGGGTTCCTGGGAGCAAGCTCTAAACACTTGGTTCCCTGGCACACAGACACAACACCAGGAAGCTCTATCAGGGAGCTGCTGCGGGACATCAATTTTCATCTGGCAAACCAGAAACGTTTTAACGGACATCATGTTTAGGACATTGTACTTCTAGCAGTGCTCGATTCCTCTGACTATACCAGTGTCTTTTCCACACTCAAATCTCACGTAGACAGCTGCCATCCCTAAATAGCCATAACTGGGCTAAACCTTCAACCAGTTCTGGAGCAATGCTTAGTTTGACAGAAACAGAAGCATATGGTGCCTTTAGGACACTGTCAGATCATTCATAACTGACAGCTTTGGGCAGGAAACACCCTTCTTTCTAAGAACTTATTCATTTTATCATTTTGAAGGAAGACAGGAGAGTTCTGCTGTTTGGTTTCCACAAAGGAGCCCACTTGTCTACTGATTTTTAGGGATGTGCCAGAGTTTAGGAGCTCTTTTGTGAAGCAATTTACTGACCAGAAGTCCCAAGCAGCAAGAGAGCCTACTCAATGCAGACAGACACACTGGTCTGACACTAAGAACCTGTAAATAAAACACATTCTCGCAGGAAAGCTACAGTCTACTTGTAAATGGTTTTCTTGATTTACTCTCCAAGTACAAAGCTCTACACAGAACCAAATGTTGTCAAGGTGAATCTGCCAACTGATCTGCTTGACCCAGCCCTAAAGTGAGACTACAAAAAGCACCCGAGGCTTTAAAAAGGCAGGTGAAGATGAGCTCAGGAAGAGAGAGATGGGGAGAGTCAGTTCCAGATGGGCACCACACTGGTTTATTTGCTGTATTCCTCAGGCTTGCATGCTTACGAAGACTTTATAACAGAGAGTAACTGGAATCAAACTATGCAATGTGCAAGGGAATTACCCCTTTTCCAGTGTCTCCTCAAAGACTGCTCACTAGTGCAAGCAGCGAGAGCCCTCCTCTCATTCTGTGCACTACACGAGTTCAGCACTACACGAGTTCACAACCAGAACTGCCAACTCTCAGAGCAGGACCTGACAAGCATGTGCCACCTGTAGCTGGGAAGTTCTTATTCAGAAAGCCCCCAAAACCAGACAAATCTTCCAGTGCTGTCGCGCGAGGGAAACGTGTCAAAAGAACGTAGGAACGTAGCTCGCACCTGCCATAAAGAGTGAAAAGGAGAGGGAGCACATACACATCATCCTTCCGTCTTACGCAGAGCCTCTGTGCAGTAAACGAATTCTAGACCTTTATTTATTTATTTATAAGCACAATTTAAATTCTTTACCAAGATAAATACCCCGCGAATCTGGAAGCCGGTATACCGAGCCAGAGGAGAGGACAAAACATTCCAACTAACCTCAAAAGGGTTTAAGTTGAAATAGGAAGATCCAGGTCGGGTCAGCCGGTCAATTTGGTTTTTTGATGTTAAAACAGAGTCTCGTTTTTCAATCTGCTTTACCTGAAGAACAAGAGAGACCTCTATTAACTGACTGTCACACCGCGCTTACCCGTTTTCCTCCGATTACCACACCAGTCACCGTACCACACCGCAATTCACAAAACCTCTTCCTCAGCCCAAGCCCGTAGTTATTTTACTCAGGCACTACCAGAGCACATTTTTTTTTAGTCTTTTCTACAGCATAACAGTATTTTTAACATTACAGTTTAACTATAAAAAAAAAACCTTAGAGAGCACTTCTGCCAACTCTCAGCTCAACGGCTGCGGCTTTTCCCCTCACTCTGCTCCTACACTAGCGGTGTCATCATGACTCCCATGAAAGCTCCCACACCATTGCTTTTAACCCACGACAGGCAGGTTAGCTCATTGAACGCGTTAACAGCCGTACAAGTACGCAAGTCCACGTTGTTCTGACGACAGGTTATTTAGTTCAGTTCAGTTTACTTTTTGTCCTTTCCAGCGTTACACCAAACCAAATCGCTGAACGGTCACCTTTATTAAAGAAAGGGACGGCACCTTTCTGCGGGCAGTCTCGGGTAAGCACATCCAAGCTGTGCACAAAGTAACAGAGACTGGCGCGGGCTGCGGGAAAGGGGCCCCCACGCCCTTCCCGGGTGACAGTTTGCCCACAAAAGGGCCAAGCTGTGCGGTACAGCCGAGGGCTGTGTTCGGAGACCGCAGAGCGCACGACTGCCCCGGGTTTAACCGAGGGAGCGAGATAAGGGCTGAATGCTTGGCTCCTTCCCCCGGCCACAACAGCGGCGTTTCTGAGAGCGGGAGGCGCCGCGGGGCCGGCAAATGTCCGCTCTCCCCGGGCCGAGCACGGACCCGCCGGCTTCTGCCGCTCACACACCCCGGCCGCTCGCCCACCCTCTACGCAGCACCGCCAGCGCCTTCGCCCGCCCCGCCCTCCCGCCCGTTTTTAGCCCGGGCAGGGTGTATTTAGCCAAGCCTTGTGCCATAAGTTTCCAAAGGATAATGCTGTGGGAGATGGTGTCAAAGTCTTTACTGAAGTCCAGGTAGACAGT